>JAQQZZ010006554.1:0-11765 GCA_030265115.1 Mopalia vespertina
CAGCTGATGGCTGGAGCTGGAGACTCCAGGCTGGTACCATGTCTCTAAATTTACTCGTACCTTGGTACATTCGTTACTACCCTGTCCCTTAACTCGTACCTTGGTACATTCGTTACTACCCTGTCCCTAAGCTCGTACCTTGGTACATTCGTTACTACCCTGTCCCTAAACTCGTACCTTGGTACATTCGTTACTACTCTGTTCCTAAACTCGTACCTTGGTACATTCGTTACTACCCTGTCCCTAAACCCGTACCTTGGTAAACTCGTCATTAAGAACTAATGTACCTAGATTCATGGGGCAGAATACCAGACTATGTATTCAGTGGAATAATTTGGGAATGTACATAGACACAACACATCTTTCCATATTATATGACAAATTAACGATGACTAGTTTAAGAGAAAGATTATGAATTAATTTTTACTCCTTCGGTTTATCGATCAAACCATCATCAGAAAGATTCAGTAAATCGAAATGTTCAGTCAAATTACATTTATCATATAGTTGTAACTATACTTTACTCTGTAAACTCCAGTGATGGTCATAATAAATATTGAAAGGGGATTTTCAATTTTAGACACTCGACACAATATTTGATGGATTCAAGGTTTATTTTTCGGCGCAATGTTTCACTATCGGTTCTGACATCGTGTTCAATCATATGGATTGGCAAATGAAGAACACTTTACGATGCCAGATTGACATTGAAATGTAGCAATAATAAACCGGTTTTGTATGTGTAATGTCATAATGTGCTACGTGACTTGAGCATTTCTAGGTTGATTCTATCGTCATCACATAAACAAAATTACTAGTGAACCAATGAATGGTTATAGAATTTAGCAAATTGTTGGAAAAAGTTCTAGTTTGGAGAAAGTTGGCAAATTGATTAAATATCTAATTATATGTAATAATGTCGACAGATTGGTGTAAAATGTGATGAAATCCGACACGGGACAATATCGATGGATGTCGAGTGCCACAATCACTCAACAAATCTTATACAAAGGTTAGAAGGTCAGCTTATTTGTTTATTTCTGAGGAATACCCCAATGAATCTTGTTTACATGTTTAAAACTAAGATCTTTGAAGAGATCTCCATCCCTCTGATAGGGGAACGACAGAGCTTAATATTCATTTGCTTAACCACATAAAAACTATTCTCTTATATACATCTGCAGTTTGTGAATGACACTGAATATATTTGTATACCTGCTCCTGGCGCACAGTATTGCCCGAACTCCAAACAGTGGCTCTTTGTCACTGCCAACGAGAAATTTGACGTCACAAATTTCAGGAATTCCATCCACAAATTTCATATCATGACAGAGGGCGCTGGTGTTTGTGAAAGATAGAACCTCTGCCGTCTGACTCTCGGACATGGCCTCGTTGAAGTTGTGGAAACTTTCAGATTGCACAACAAGAGATTGTATAAATACGTCATCTTCAAAACTCGAATCCAGTGACAGACCTGTAGGAAATGAATTTAATATATCAATTATACTGCTGAGATTCAACATATGGTCATACCATTTGACATTTATTCACTCCTGATGATGACAAAATAAAGTTTCGAAACGTAGAGCAAATACGAATTTCTCTGCCATGTGTTCGGAATTACACTACTTGTGTATCATTTGACGTTAAAGCGTTAAGTTTGATCAAACACTGTGTATATGTATCTTTTCTATTTGGTTATTTAAGCAATATTTATATTTTTAAGACATTTGCGTTTATACTATGATGTTATACCAACAATGATCACTAAGGAACCCCAATTACATTGATTCGGATTGATACAAGATGTTCGTAATACAAATCCGATAAAAGCCATGTTTTAAAAGCTATTCGCGTAATGTTATATTTGGCCCAGAGGCGAAATCCTGTCCAAACACAACTACCGACTGTTATGTGTGAAAATCACCACGGGATATAGGGCACTTTACAATGACCAGTTTAGACAGCGTGTTTATCTATCAACGGGGTATTACACAACAAAAGAGAGTGGGCGAGAGAGGGTGGGGCAGAATTTGATCCATGGCAATTGTATTAATGACTTTTTCAACATGCAAATATGTGAAGGGTCTTGTAAAAATATAAGCGTGGGAAGTCATACGGACATATTGGAAAGGGTTTGGCATCAATCTGGAAGTAGATATTATTTCGTCTTTAATGACACGTATTAAGTCAGCTGACATTTGCATTTACTTGAAGTCCAAACAGAAATAATATATGGATTCCTGGATCGACAGATGTTTAAGTGTTTGAATTCATACACATTGGACAGGTATTAAATCAATGCAATTAAACAATTAAACAACTCCCACTGACGGATTCAGATAAATACATATGCTCTAAAAATCATGCTTTTACAGTGGCATCAGATGTATTTCAGTATCATGTTGATATCAATTATGAAACTTAAATCCGGTTGCATAGATTTTAACTTAAACTGTCAATTAAAATTAAACACATCCGGATTGCTATTCAATAAAAGCATAGTCAATTTAGATGAAGTGTAAAATTCGTGTTACGGTGTGTCAGAGTTAAACAACAAATGCCTACATAAAAGTAATTTCCGGTAGGGTCTACATTACATAAACACGGGTGATCCGCAAAAGGCAGTGGGTGACTTAAAGATAAACACCCCAATCAACACTTGACCCGAACCAGCGACATCTGGCGTTACGACCAGTGACACCCGAAACGTAACGTGTAGGTCTATGTTTTGCCAACGCAGGACAACATTGGACGGATAGACTGTAATTATTAATTAAAGAACAAGATATTGAAGCCTATCTTGGTTTCTCTGGTTACGAAATATTTTCCTGGTGTAAGGAACCAATGCGATACCACTGTTGTTAAGGAAGCTTTTCTAAATTAAAGTAGGTAACGGGTGTCAGATACAGATGAAAGGAAAGGAATATTACCACACTCTGTCACATTACATGATTACACAGGAGTTTGATTTACAATAACAAAGTAGCCTACTTCATTATAGTTATATATGATGCGGCATGTCGATCTTTAAGATTTTACAATAAGATAATTAATTTAAAAAAAAGTTTAGGCCTATCATAAAACAATGCGAATAGGGTGACAGACTGAAAAATCCTAAAAACATTATATTAATTAATACATATTTGTCAGTGGCGTTTGGAGAGGCACATATTCCGTTGTCAAAACAAACAAACATGACGAATGCCTAAAAATTGCGTCAAATCCAGAACTTGTATACATACTATGTATATTAATAAATAATTTTTGTATATCATGTATTCGGATAGAGGACACATAACTATGGATGTATTATGTCTTGATGTATAGAATCACGTGATGGTTCTGTCGCAAACGATTTCTGCAAACTGAAAGCACTATTTGAGCTGATCTGAGATTAAAGCATAATTGTGTAAATCTTAACCTAGATGTGGGAAATCCATACCAGTGCCCTTATCCATGTTATGTGTGCGGATCGATGATAGGCCTACAATATTACTTACAGCTTGAGCAGTCCGAGTAGATGGTATCATTGGGATCGATTGTTGACGTAGTGGTTGATAAACCGTATTCAGAATCCATACTGTCACTTCTTCCTACGCATCTAAAAGGACGCGGTGAAAGTTCCATCTTATATGTCCTTTAATGTCTGGTTAAAGTAATCCAGTGACTGAGTACTTTTACACCGAGCTTGTCAGTCCGTCTGCTCGTCTAGCTTGTTGGCTAAAGACTGAATATTGTTTGTAGGTGAACAGCCTGTTTATTAAGAGACGCAAGGGGGCGAGTCGCTGCTTGTGACTCTCGGGGAGTGGACAGGTAAAAATCCAGGTAAGGCGAGGGGGTGGGTATGTTTTTTTAGGGGTGGCTGAGTATGGGGCCGGGTTCTCGCTGAGAAGGGGACGGGCAGAGGAATGGCCTAATCAGTAGCAAACACTTCGAACAAAATTGTCTATCAAGTCAACGCCGCCCATGACCATGCTTCAGCCAATCAAATAGCGGAACGAACAGCACCGCATGAAGCCGCCATTACCGCGAGGCATTAGGTCATTTGCCATGCGCGTTGAAAGCTTTTGTGTTTCACGCTGTCTCTGATTGTAGCGCCACAGGATACTTGTTCGATTTTACCCGGGTCAAGTGTAGTTAGGAGTGTTTATCTTCAGGTCACCCACTGTTCTTCTGCTGTTCACCAGTGTTTATGTAATTTAGCTCCAATCAAACTACCTTACCGGAAATACCATTTATGCTGGCATTTGTTGTTGAACAATTCGACACTGTAAAACGAATTTCATCCCCAATTTAAATTGCCTGTGTTATTAATAACGACAAGTCCGGATGTGTGTTTAATTTTAATGCTTTTTGTTGATTAAAGTTGAAAGGAACCAAAATCTTCATTTCCGAGTTGTACTTTTAAAAAATAAAGATTAACAGCAGGGTTAGAAGGCGAATTAAGTGAAGCGATATTCCTCAAATACAGCAGCGGCTGATATTGTATTCTTCTTGTGTCATTTCCGAAAATAAATTATCTTAAGGCACAGGACAGAACAGATTGAATGAAATATAAACACAGGAAACCTTCTTCCCTATATGCGCTTTATAATTGTTGGAGTTTTATCCAACAGTAAACGAAAAGGTTTGACCAAAAAATAAAGCCCCAGAGAATGCGAAACGTCTGACCCCTTTTCCCAGCACCAAAGAAATATTTTACTTTTCGTTCATTTCTGAAATCGCTGTGAAAATTATAGACATATATTTTTTAAGTGTGTGAAGAGATTCCCCATCTCGCTAGTATTGACTTAATTTGATTTGATTAATTCATCTCACAAGACTTTAAACAAAATAAACGATTACAGTATATTGATATCACTTGTATAGGTGGGAATAAAGTCTAACAGACTTGTACTTTAGAGTGAGTAACTAATAATGTACATAATAATGTCTTCGCAAACGTCTGGGAGAGATACGAAAATTTATTCAGCTTAGTATAGTTAGTATAGTACTGTAGAACTGGCATTTGTCGTTAATCAATTCAATTCCGATTATTGTTAGAATTTCTTTATACTATCCTTTGTCAGACTGTTAAATACCATGCGAAAAATGCTGTGTAATATGCATGTGCTAATATCGATATGTGTTATATAACATTTTGAATTGAGAATTGTATAAAACTGTTATATGTGGAAATAAAAACAATTTAAAAATAAATAAATAATAATGTACATATACTAAATAGCATGCTAAAGTGTATGAAACATTTAGCAATACATGGAGAATAAATAATCATATCTCTTACAGAGTACAAAGTTTTATCTCAAACGAAGTATTCCAATAATAATATCGAATTAAATCAAAATTCTTGCAGATAATATTTCTAGTGTAGATAAAGACTTTGTGAAGCAATGCAATCTTAATTACAGATCTGATCTGGGTAAAACTGAATGATGGAAATAAGGCATGTAAATATAGTAGGTTCAAGTAATAAATGACCTGCGTTTTTGCGAAAATACGAAGTTATGTCTTGCTTTGAATTATCACGGACCATTGACGATTCAAAGTATTTAAGCTTTCGTCAGTTTTATATTTACCTGTCAAAATAGGTAACAGTAGTGCTCTAAAGCCCTTATAGCTCTCGTGAGATCTCGTGTACTCACTGACGGTTTTAACTGACATGTGTTCACTAGTGGTGACATATGTCATTAACACCAGGTAACAGTCGCTAAGCTATACTGTCTTAAACGACTTTATAGAATTCTCACGGTTTTCAAACAAAACTCCATGTTTATCAAAGAACTATTTCCTATCGGGTTGTCTCCTTATATTTTTTGTAAAAATTTCCAATAAAATCTCATAAGTTAAACATAGTTGAGAATTAATTCTTTTCTGTTAGTCTCGGCCATAGTCAGGGGTGTCCAACTATGAAACAGGAAAGGGACAGAGATTAAGACTATCTTATATTGATACTTGATAACGCTGTAGGACTAGACATGAAAACTTTTTGTAATCCATAAAGCCTGGTCTTATATTTAGTCCTTCAATTCTTCATACCTTTTAAACAAGTTATAATAATACCGATTAAAAGTCTTCTTTGCATTATCAAATAATCTGTTTGTGTCTAATTGTTGTTTTCAATCACGATAAAAGACGGGTTGACATCATGGACATGAATCAAGACGCTGTGTTCTTTCGCAACGAAAGAAGTGTTTGGTTTCACAAACAGACCCATCTCCATCCAAACATGCATGAACATTTTGCCTTCTATATCACAAGAAAGAAGGGAATGTCAGGAAACGGTTCCTGGTCACTGAAAGTCCCGCCTGGCGGTTAAGATGTAACTATCGACATATGCGTGACATTGTCAAGAAAAACGTGTTTGACGGCACAGACTAATTGCCGAAATCTTTACTCAATCACAAAATAAGACTAGCTACTGAGTTTAAAGGCTCTTATTCGTGTGATTGCCCTACACCGGGATTTGAAGTAGGACTAAAATCTTTTATTAAGTAGACTTATAGGCTTGATACAGGTTTAATATCTCAATTGAATAAATTTTGTATCTTTTATTAGGTAAACATGCCTAAACACTGGAAGTAACAGCACCTTCTACTAACATTTCAAGTCTACTGTCCGGGTGGAAGAGAGAAAAATGACGGGCTAACTACAGATACCTGAAACGTATTTCTATATTTTTAACAAGGTTAATGGGCGATTTCAAGTCCCGTTTGGCATATTAAATGTGTCAGGAAGTTCAGTATGTCAAATATTATAAGACAGTGCTTATTGAACCCATAATATCCGGTAAGTAAAATAAACACTTGAGATTACAGTTTTGTGCACTCTAACTCTGTATCTATAAATAAGGCTACATTGTGCGATAGACTATTAGAGATAACGGGCTCTGCATCTACAAAAGACGTGATTTGCGGAATAGACATATCTATTATCGAAACATTTTGTTCTATCACTATAAAAGAAAAGATGAGGCGCCAGAACCACAGTTTACTTTTCAAAATGTTAACCTTAATAACGCCAGCTAACCAAAGCAGTCCATGATATGAAGTCATGATATGAAGTCATAAATTACTTTTCTTTTCGAAATAATATTCACAGAACTTAAAGAAAAAGAACAAAATACATTCGTTGGCATTAATCGTCCAACATAATGAGCCTTCTGACTAAGGGCAGTTTCTTTGAAGCATAGCAATGTTGTCTTAACTTAGCACTGGAGGAAAATTAACTTTCCAACATTATGGAATCGCGTCACATCTTGGTTGTGCTAATGTCAATTATTGTTGAATACACCGCCGTCATAAGAGTGAAATACCCTTTAGCACGGCATAAAACACCAAGCAAGCAATCAATCAATCAATCAACCCAACATAATGATTATACAAGGTATGGCCAAGAGGCTATTACTACAAAACAATGATTGCATTAATAATATAATAAATGATTATATCTTGTTACAATCATGTATTATAATTTACTTATCAGACTTGGTGCGTTAAGTCGTGTTTCTCTGATAAAACTTTGAGCCGATATAAAACCAGAAGTGTTGATAACATCGCAGAAATATTCTTTTCATCAACTAAAGCATGTAGATTGCATCTGAAGATCAGGAAAATTGTCTTGTACAATTGCATAAAAACGACAAAGCTTCAAACTTTAATCGCGTCTGTTTGAAAATGTATAGTTTTGTTTTATCGTGTCACAAACAAAAACATAATCATGTCTCGTATAACAATAAGACACTAGATATCACACGGAGTGTGACTGTGTTTGACTAGTAAAAACTTAAAAGTGTGAAAAACTCACAGCGGAAGGATATGTCAGTTTATGACATAAACAAGTCGATAATGCTTTGTTAGGCTAAACTAATTTTCTCTTTTGAAGGTTGGTCAAATTGGTGCCTTTTCATTAGCAATATATTCCAATATTTTGAGAGGATATATGCTTTGAAATATTAGAAGGTTTGTAAGTGGACCTACTTGTTGATTTGATGTCGTTTTCGTTTGTATTCAATTTATCTGGTGACTTAACACTGCCGGTGAAAAATAGTATGGTGAAAAAACCGCGCGAAGTAACGCGACATCCACTGAAAACGCAAGACCGGGAGCGGCATCCAACTTCTGAGCGGTATCCTATGGATATATTTTCGTTGTTGTTGTAGAACTGTTTCCCCCAAAAAGTGGGCTGCGAAGATAATATTCACATAATAAAATCCAAATGATTCCAACTAAAAGAAGAAGTAACGATTCAATCCGAATTCAATTAGCGGGAGATAAACTGCAAACATTCATTTCAAGGTTTCTTCTTCTCTCAGTTATAAACAAGAAGTCTATTAGCGATTTAATCTGGTGTTATTGGCTTATACTATTTCAAGCAACTGGCCCTAGATCAATTATGGGATACGGAAATTAAGCTGTTCAGAAAATATCTTCAAATAATATCAAGGTCTTACTCAAGTAGAAATGTTACATGTACATATTTTTCATTTCAAAATGCAAAACTTGTTGTTTGGCGATGTTAAAAATAATATATCATTTTCTCTTCCCCAATTACGTAAGAAAATCAGGATCAATTAACCTCATACGTCATGTTGGTATATGGGTAAGGATATTTTTGCTAAAGTAAATGGTTCCCTGGATGACCATGGCGTATTTGTGCAGGTATGATGAACGGAAAACATATAGTCCATCTCTATTAAGCAAGATTCCAGCAGGACTTAGACAGTCATTTGTCCCACCTTGGATTGATTGTTTGATTTAGGTTTCACGTTGTACTTAAGGTTATTTCACTCACATGACAGCATACCAGCCCAATGGGTAGAGGGAACCACCCTCGACGACATCACTGGAAACAAACAAAGACAATAGAAGACGTAATACAGAAACACATCACAAAATAGATCGGCTTCCTTTCGCCTCTTAGCTCCAAGAGCACCTGGGGAACATTAATTCCACTCTAGAGGTATGGTATTCCCCCATGGTTCCACTTAATCGTACGATAGCCGTCAGGTCGAGTTACCCTGTTAAGGACAAAGGCGTGGTTGAATACATTTGAGATGTATGAGGCTTATGCAGGTAGAGGCGGGATTATAACACCTACCCCTGAGGGTTACATTCGTCATTTACCTTTAACCACCATTACATCGGCCCTCGAGTCTGTCCCGAAGGTTATTGTACCAATTACATAGTTACCAATTGGGCTGAAAATATGATCCGCAAATAGTGAGAGTACTATATCACTGCAGCCCGTTTTACAGGGACCATTACAGACACCATTGTCCCATAGCTGTTCACGTCAGCCTGATAACAGTTAACTTAGATATTTAAAGGCGACCAGTTTATCAATCAAAGCTGCAGGTATCTGGTACTATTAAATTAACTACCTATAAAACATATAGGCTTGCTGCTTTACCAATTATGTCTAGGCGTAGTGATTTCAGTCAGGGCGGGGCGGAACGAAGAGTGGTTGAACGAAGTCCTACAAGCATAATACATGTACAGTACATTATGCCTAATCTGAGACACCCAAATTGAGTAATATAACAATTTACTTTGTTTGGTTTTTTAAATACAGAACCTAGGTAAATACTTAAATCTATAGTTCCTTATCTTGGAACATGAAAATAAATAATGGAATTGGTCTCCAATGCTGTTAGAATTGCATAGTTTGCAATATCGTCGAATGTTTGGAATGTTATACCACCTGTCCGTTTCTACAGGAAGTCTGTGGTTTGATGTCCGAAACTTAGTTATTTTTTTTGGTGATTTTTTCGTCTAAAATGGTTAAATAATCTTCAAGACCAAATTCAGATATAAAAATTCGGTATATTTTGCATTTTGACGACACCTGCAATTGCAGTTTTGTAAAAGTTGATCTTTTAATGATCTTTAGACCAGAATTACGAGACCAGCAGCGTTGTTCACAAGTTGCGATTTCCACACGAAATTCATCTCAACAAGGTACAATTTCGAATTCAAATTCAATATTATTTTGACTGGAGTTTATGAACTTATACATAATACCCGATAATTCGCTTTTCTCGTCATTGAAAAGCTTAATCCAAAAATTTAACATTTTTACAAAAATGCTTTTAGAAAAATAAATGGAACCCTTTAAAATTCTTCAGTCATGGCTTTGGTGGAACCCATTAGGGTTCTGTATGGAACCCTCACAGCAACTGTTTCATTTTTTCCCCTTTTTTATATCACAGAACCGTTTTTGTTGAATGGTTCCATGTAAAACCGTACACTTTTATAAAGAACCCTCAAAGAACCATTTGAGTGTAGGGAGTACCCCTAGTTCACCGTATACAATAAAGGTGGGAGTACTGGCTTTAACTCCTAAGACACTTTTACAAAATCGGAGGTTAAACCTATCTATTATTTCTGGATTTTCGAAACACCACAACTCACAGTTGTATAACAATATAGGCTGTATCATTTGTTTTAATAATTGCAATTGTAAATCTACAGTTAAAATAAGACTTTTTTGATTTTTAAGGAAGACCAAATAATGCCTTATTTGCTTGAGAGACTAGACATTTCTTGCAAAAGTATATTTCCCAATGGGTTTAAAAAGTATCATCTGCGTATAGTAGCAGTAGGAAATGGCAAAATATATCTAATTTGTCGAATATTTCATTTGACACCTTTGAAATACCGTTTATACCATTCTGATCCATAGACTCTTCTAAATCATGAAGAAACATTGAAAAAGTAATGGCGAAAGATTCTCCCCTTGTCTTACACCAACATCAGAACAAAAGAAATTAATATGCGCATGCGCAACAGCAACACATGATTTAATTGAGTTATACATATTTTTTTTATATATATAAATTTGAGACATTCTCCAGTTATACCTCCATTTATGAGTTTGAACAATAGACAACCTCTCCAAACCGAATCGAACGCTTTTTCGAAGTCAACAAATATACAGTATATTCTCGTTTTAAATGTTGGAGCAAATATTTAACAATGTATGTAACACAAACATGTCATCAGTACCAGAAAAACTTTTCTTAACCAGCCTGAACATTATGTTAGGTTCGTTAACTCCAGGCCAGGCACAGACTGAAGATTCCCCGTCCACTTTTACGCTGTAATTAAGTTTCTATCTGGCTTTATATTTATCGATAACAGCAATACACCAGTCGGATAAAAACAACAAAACAGCTATTTGCACTCGATAAATAAAGTTCAGTTAAAACGGTTTAATAAAATTCGCCTATGATTCTAATATAAATCTGTCCAGGTACATTCCTCTGTCGTCATACAGAAGCCCAGTGTAAATGCGCCTAAAGGGATTTAAGATTTGCAGGGGACTCTTCTTACTAATGGAGGCGACTAAGGTAAAATTCCCCGTGTAGATTTGTAACAAAATGCTATAGAAGAATAATATTGATGTTTGAGATTGTTAATCCCGTGCCTTGTTATAGGAAACGCACATTGCATAATCTATATTCTATTCCACATTGTCTATACATAATATACAAAGTCTTTGAGCAAACAAACTTGTGTTCGGGAATGTTTACAAATCTAAATCTGGGAGCTTAAACTTTCACAGAATAAATTGTATCTGATAAATACATTGAAAAGCTGCAACATTGCTTGAGTATAACCAACAGGCTTACACTTTCACAGGCTTATAGTGAGTCATTTTATCGTTATTAGTTTATCTGATAACTGGATACATTGAAAATCGTTCATGGCTCGAGTATAGCCAACAGGCTTACACTTCCACAGGCTTATAGTGAGTCATTT
>JAQQZZ010006565.1:0-11764 GCA_030265115.1 Mopalia vespertina
CATTTCCTGGTAAGACAGTAATGGTGCCGGTTTATCCCAAAGTTCCCAGTCTGCGTTAAAAAGCTAGATGGTACTTGGTGGTTACAAAATGCAGGTCAATATGTACAAGCGGGTGTTTGTTGTTGTTGTTTCGCTTGGGCGCGGAACCCTCACTTTCGGCTTTATATGAAAGCATCCACCAGTGCAGCCAATAGGAGACAGCAACGACTAGATGATATAACTACCGTGTTTTGGAACAATGAAGTCAGTTCCGCTTTTTAAATTAACTAATTAACGGCTATTCTAATCCGATTGCAAGTGCAATAGGCTACAGATGATTGTCTCTGAAAATATGCCATAAAAATAATAAGTTTAGTTCGAAAAACAGTTGTTTTTTCCTTTAAGTACGGAGTAAAACCCGGACCAAGCAAACAAACAAAGAAAAGTCTCGATGCAAAAGAACCATGTGACAATACAAATGAGGGAAATATTATTTAGGCTTCTGTTTAATTTATACGTGAGGGCTAGGCCCACATCATTGACCCATTATACATGCATTTCCATCTTGATATCATGCCTCGCGCACTTAAAATTGCTTTTCACAGGACAGATTTGGGAAGCAAAGGAGAATACATTTTGCCCAATTTTGCAGTACTTTCTTTCACATATATTATAAAAAGAAAGAATAAATACTATGATCTACTTACGGTAAGAGTGAGCCAGATCAAACAAATGCATTATGTGTGTTGGTAGCTAACCTTTCATCCTTGAATTTGACACGAAATTATTAGATTTTAAATAAAATATAGTGAAAGAAAATGAACTGCAGAGCATACCAACACAACAACACAACAACACATCAACCTACTTCTCAGTGCTTCCGACGGTACCATCGGACAAGGTATGTTGCATGCATGTAGTGTCGTGTGCTTTCTATGCAATACGTTTACGTGGACATTTGTCAAACAGCGATAGTATATGGGCATGTTTACTTTGGCGAAAGACATGTAAAGCTAACGGGTTAAATTATTAATGGCGTAGCAGTGTAAAGTAACGAGCTAAGCAAACAGAGAGGTTGGAAAGAATTCTAAGAGCTCTTGTGAGGTTAAAATAGACTTGAAGCAACAAGCCTTTGTCAGAACCCAACAACGTCAGAATTCTCGTCATTAGAAACGTCATGGGAAACTGACAACATTGGCTTGTAACAAAAATACACGACTGTCGTTTATTTGAAGAGCTGCGACATTTAAGTGAAAGCTGTATTTTGATAAAAGCTATGTCAATATTTATAACCTAGAAACAATCTGGAAGCCAAGAAATCTTGAACAAAGAAAGAGAACCAAAGAGAAGTGTCAGCAAAGTTTACTCAGAAACAGATTCACTGCTTCATATAATTATTTAGGGCAAATAAATGATGCCAATTGCAAAATAAAACAAATATATTCTCAAATCTAATCAAGTTAAGATGACACTTAAAATATGTTGTAACACTAAAGGAGTTTTTCATAAAACGTTTTATGGGCTTCCTACACTTTAGGTGTCTTCAATGAGCCACAGAAAAGGGTGTATTTGTCTTGATTGACAGCCATATACACTTTTGTAGAACGTGCGGTGCAACAAACACATAAATTAGATTTATGGTCGAAAAGTAGTTGCGTTGACGACTACAGTATAATTGCTGATTTTCTTAAATTACATTGCAACGAGCCTTTTAATTTAATTCATTCAACTGATCTTTACAAGACTGCAATTGCAAACAGGGTGTTCTAAAGAAGAAACAATTTTAGAAACGCCATACATAAGAGAATAAACTCATTGCTAGAAGAACTACTAGTGCCGGTTTTGCACTTGCTTCTGCTTTGGAGGGCATCTTATCGAACATTGCACACTGGCAGGTAGGTTACAAATATTGCATGTTGAGAAATGAATATCATGATTTGTCAGCTCAAGGTATTTGATGTTCGACTCACTCGAACTGCGAATGTGCGAAGTACGAAAGTACGAAGTTCTTATTGCCAAATGTACTTGCATCAGTGTTTGCGACTGCTTTTATCAATCGTAAACAATAGCGAAATAAACTGTCTAGACATTCTAATACTGTTAGAGGTCGGCTTCTGCTTGACCAAAGAACCCTTTAGATGAAAGAAAAGATGACAACACACGGGGCAATACTACATCTCACAAATGGCCGACGCTCCAGCGTGTAACGTTATACTATTGTTACACGCTACCGATGCATGCAACATCATGCCACATGACTTGTTTTCGCCCAATCAAAATAAAACAATTTGGCACAGGTTTAACAATATACCTGTTCACACTAACATGGTTTCTGCTTTTGTAATTTTAATAACATACTAGATGTTCTAAATAACTTACGCAATCTAATACTTTAATCGTGACGAAGACAATCGTGTGGGTAAATCGATTAGAAAAAGTACATTGGGGAGGTTGTCTGATGGAACTTACATAGACTGGCATACTGATTCACCGAGGCCATTTTTAATGTCTATGTTTGACCCAGCGATTGTTGTGCGGTGTGAATTTGTAAAGTTTTATTTGATACTCTGACACCTTTATTAAGTGATATTAAAACAGAGTTGATAATGGTTATATGTACATTAAATCTGTTTGACTTCACAGTTAAGGAACGGGGAAGATTTTTTTCTCGGATCAAAATTGGCGTTTGCATGGCGTGATACTTGCTATTGAATACTTAACTAAAAGTATGAATTAAAAGATCCAGAGAGCTGAAACCGTATGTTCCAGTGATGCATACATTCGAGTAAATTCGAGACGTGTAACTCACACACACTTTTCACACCAAAAAGCCAAACATAAGGTTTCAGGGAACCGTACACCGCGTTTGACAGCACAAATATCGGAGAATCTGTGTTATCAAGTAACCAAATGTATATCATCGTGTATTGTGAACCGACCCTGCCCGGGCTGTGGAAGACATGAATGTATCACTCACAATTTTGATACCAGAAGTTAACCATACCACTTTGTCAATTTGTCAGTTCCAAATTTGGAGGTTACTATGTTAGGAGAGAGGGTATAGTTGATAAATTCACCATGATTTGTTGGGTAAAAGTTGATGTTGTAAAACTTCATATAATAATTGAATTGTGGAATGTTAGCGTCAGACAGTATTTTTTAAACAGGTCATATCCAAACCTGCTTAAAAAAACAATGAAAATTGGTTTTAATTTGTTTAATTCGGACTTGATATTGGGCTTCAGGTTATTTCACTTATATAATGGTGTGCCACCACGAGACCAATAACTTTTTAAATGGCTAAATATTTATACACGAGTTTATGTGAAAATCGTAAGAAAAAAAGAAGATAAAGTGTTTATTGATCTGCACAGGCGAGTCTATTCATTTAACAAGTAAATGCAACAAAACCGAAACCAAACTATAGACATTTTTACCTCAAACGATCACATTTTATAATAACAGATAAAGCTCAAACACGTGTTGTTTTTTTACAAAGTATTGTGTAGTCCATTCACGCTGTGGTGCGACGAGTATCACTGCGCGCTGAAACCTGGTTTCCGAAATATCGGAAACAAACAAGATGGCTCGTTGATACCTTAGAGTTGGAATCTCCGCAGGTATGTCCGCGAATAATGTTTAGAATGCCCATCAATCATAACCCACCTTGTTCGTTTCCGCCACAATATTTTGAACCTAGGTGCTGTAACAACTGGCGGCTTCACAATTTAAAACATTGAGTGCGAAAAGATGCTAATAGATTACTATCCTCGGGAATTTAATTTTATATAGATTTATCCGGAAGGTGTATTACTTAAGTAAAGATAAATATTTTTTGACAAAACTAATGAAAAATCTCCGGATGAGTTCTTAATTTTCCTTTCCACGCAAAGCTAGGATTCTCTCCGCCCGCCACCACACTTGCTTACGTATATACTGTGAACAGTTATGGTACCGTGGCTACAAGTGTATTCAGGCTAAGGACACCGATGCTAATCGCCGAAGCTATACAGCAAAGCAGTCACACAGATCAAAAATGTTTGTTATTTTATAAATATAAAATTAAAACTACAAGGACATACTGCCTATAAGCTTATTCTTGGCCTCTTTCATAGGAAGGCCTATACCACAGGTAATTAACCTGTATAGCAGAGTAAAACACAAACCAATCTATCGATCTGTCGGTTGGTCGGTCGATCGGTCAAGGTATTTAACAAACAATATTGTTATATTTAAGCTGTGTACTAAATGAGTGTTTTCTGTTACATTTGCCATTCATTCCTTTTATTTCTTTATGTTTTATATGTAAATGCCAAAGACGGGCAGCTTTGTTTGCGCATGAATACTGAAAAAATGTTTCGGGTTAAACCTCGCTTAATGTTTTGCGTCACGATAAAAAACAACACAATGTTAATGTAAGAGACAAAATCCTTTACACATATAACTGGACCGCTGCCAAATTTCTGTCATTTGCGAAATGAAAATATAGGTGAAGTGTATTTTCGAGCTGATTTATAACAATAAACAGATTGCATTGTCTTCGTGTTTACCATCAAATGTTATAAGAATAATCGTCCCGGATCACGTATCTTTTAATGGCAGCTCTGTATTAAGGTCTTGCTAGACCCCTTGTTCGATTTTCAGAACTCCCGTTGTGTTTAGTCTCTTCTGCAGAAGAATATAAATCTGTACCATATATATGTATATATTTTTGGAATGCTTGAATACTTAGGATTACATATATGTGAATGTGGTGAAAATCCAATTATCATTTCTAAAAATATTGCTAAATGAGTAAATGTCAACAGAAAAAAATAGACTGCATTTTTCATGGTTTAATTCTCGAAGTGCAATAACGATAAGACTCAATAAATTAGTTGACCGGGTAGAACTAGTCCTTGAACTAGTAAACAGTGTCTCATTTTTTTGAAAATTTGATAAGAACAATCCCAGTTGATTTTGTTGTCTATTCCACCGTGGAAAATCTTATAAAAATGTAAACTACAACTTTCAGAAAACATTAAAAAAAATCAAGGACGAACTTCTAAAAAATGAGGCAACGTTTACTACATGTGTAGATCGCATTGTGCTCTACATTGGTACAAATTTGAAGTTTCTAACATGAACAGTTTTCTAGAAATACGACTTGGAAAATGTAGAGTCTGCTTAAAAATGAAATGCCAATAAAAGGCAATTAAAGTTTTGCGAATATAAGAATATAATTATGATCATGGGAAAACAAAATTATAGGCTCCAATTTAACTGTTTGTAATTAGATTTTCGAAAAATGTTTTTCACCAACATATAGTTTGAATACGTAATTTTTTATCTAAGCGATAAAACAAATTTAGATTCATTTTGAGCCCAAGGGGTCCAGCAAGACCTTAAACAGTGCTCGCAAGAGTCACATCTGGACACAAATGTAGTTAAAACGATCAGGACGACGCGCCTAGCGCCCCTTCCTCCTGTTATTTTTCAATCCGTTGACTTCACATGGGTCAAATTAAAATACCCGGTTATTGCTATAAAACGGGAAAAATTTGCTAAATTTGCTAAATTTTTAGAACAGGTCAAATTGGTTGTCATTACAGTCAATGGAACTAGTGCCACACTTAGACGAGTTCATTGTAGGTAAGATTCGTACTATTGTAAGTCAAATTAATAATTGATCAGGTCAGATGAATCGTAGTGAGTAGGATTCGTATGGTGAGTACGATTCGTACTTTTGCAGATCAGATGCACACTATGGTGAGAACGATTCGTACTATTTCTGGTCAGATGTAGACTGATGAGTACGATTCGTACTATTTCAGGTCAGATGCAGACTATGATGAGTACGATTCGTGCTATTGTAGGTCAGATGTAGACTATGATGAGTACGATTCGTACTATTACAGACAGGTCAGATGTAGATTATGATGGTTACGATTCGTGCTATTGCAGGACAGATGTAGACTATGGTGAGTACGATTCGTACTATTTCAGGTCAGATGTAGACTATGGTGAGTACGATTCGTGCTATTGTAGGTCAGATGTAGACTATGATGAGTACGATTCGTACTATTTCAGGTCAGATGTAGACTATGGTGAGTACGATTCGTGCTATTGCAGGTCAGATGCAGACTATGATGAGTACGATTCGTGCTATTACAGGTCAGATGTAGACTATGGTGAATGCGATTCGTACTTTTACAGGTCAGTTGTAGATTATGGTGAGTACGATTTGTTCATTTCAGGTCAGATGTAGACTATGGTGGGTACGATTCGTACTATTACAGGACAGATGTAGACTGGTTAGTACGATTCGTGCTATTGCAGATCAGATGTACACTATGATGAGTACGATTCGTGCTATTGCAGGACAGATGTAGACTATGGTGAGTACGATTCGTGCTATTGTAGGTCAGAAGTAGACTATGGAGAGTATGATTCGCACTATTTCAGGTCAGATTTATACTATCATACTATTGCAGGACAGATGTAGACTATGGTGAGTACGATTCGTAGTATTTCAGGTCAGATGAAAACTGTAATGAGTACGATTCGTGCTACGACAGGTCAGATGAAGACTATTGTTAGTGTGAACTGTGTGATTCGGGCTATTACGGGTAAGTGTAAAAGTTTTATTTCCTTCAGACTAGCGGCTCAGCATGATTTATGAATTATACATTAGATGACCGGTGCCGGTTGGATGTCATTCAGTTAGGCGACTCCTCTAAGTCATCCCCTGTGTGAACATGTGTACTCTCATGCATATACGTTAAATGAGTATACTTCTTTAATTAAGTAAAGAAACTATGCATATCATCTTACCTTTTGAAATCCTGTACTATAATCCACTTTCCTTTTCTTACCATCCTTATACTCTTACGTAAAAGCTAACTGGAAAATACTACAGCATAGGCACGGCACTCGTAATATGGACATACGGTCGTGCCCGCATTTGAATGAACCTCAGATTTGTGCAAGGATACGTTACGGGGACTACTGAACAGTTACGTACGCCCTTGTACAGTTTTCGATCTTATCCTGGGTGTTTAACATACGTTATTCCCCGGACAGATTGTAGGTGCCTCGAAACACCGATAAAACAATCCAATTTTCAGAGATCGCTATCACGTATATACTACATAGTGGCTTTGTCGCTCTGACTAGTTTAATATTGGCCGTTTTGCACGACTGGATATTCTTTGTGGAACTTCAAATAAACACTGTATGCATATATGTTTGATCTAAGAAATTACAAGTACGGGTCAAAGACATAAGACTATGTCTTTACGTCTTCTAACTGTTTGTTCTTAAGATATTGTAATATGTCGGTGTAATTGCTGGTCTATATATCTTTGTAGTTGTCACACGTATATTAAGTTTCAGTTGTTGCCTTTGATCGAGGTAATTGTGTGGACACAGAACAAATGATATTTGTTTATTGTGTGTTATCTTATTGGGATAACGTTGGACAATGTACGCATTGTACATTTGAACAACAACAATGAAGGTTAATTGGGATTGATTTTCGGGGTCAATTTGAATAGTTCAGTTTACTTAATTAACAGGGAGTTTCGATGAACCCCTGCGCCCGCTGTGTTGTTTTGATTCCTTGTGTTCCGTAATAACATTCAACATAGCACACTCTTCGAACAAATATAAAGTTAGTTGTAGAGTAAAAAGATACCCATATAGGGGTAAGTTCCAGATAAAAAAAAGTCGCTACATCAGTGTCTGGCTTCTCGTATACAAAATGTCGCTGCCTAATCCTGTATGAAAGTCATTGTTTTTCCCACGTGAGCCTCTGTTGCTCGGTCGAAGCTTGCATCCAACATGATTCGAACTCGGGTCTCTGGCTAACAGGATCAGCTCTTTAACCGACTGAGCTACAGAGGCTCACGACAGAAATGTTAACATATATAAGTTTTGAACGACATTTAGAAGTGGGGTAAAATAATTATACAATTTCTGGATAACCACTTCTTGTTTTGTGATAGAACACAACGTTTCGACATACCTGTACCGGTACGGAAAGTGTCGAAGGACGTTCCGACATGATATGCCTGTATCGTCATCAGGTGTAAATTGACTAAAATACTTTATATATTTATATATATATAGTTGGTAAACACACTCACTGAAGCTAAAATAGAACTAATTTCACCTCATAAATCTAGTTGACGAAATGATAAGTTTAATAGTATGAAAGAGGGTGTTGTCCCCTGTGTCTAACCTTACATTTCAGCTACCCGGAGTCCCGGTTACATTCAGGCCGCTTTGTCGTCAGATATCAACCAAAAATCTCCAGTTGTTATTTGTGTTTAACTTCTTGCCGCTAACACTTTCTGGGACATACCCCACCGGTTATGTTTAACTTGGGAACATACTTTGTTATCTATTAATACTTTTCGCAAAAAATACGTCGTTGTAAAATTAGCCAACATGAGAGGCATTGTAAATTAGTACTCCTTATACAGCATGTAACATTAACCAACGTTAGAGACATAGTAAGTTTATATAGTATTCGTCGTGCGGGCTGAATAAAAGCAAGAACGATTTTTTTTCTTTCCTAGCCTTTTTTCCCCTTTCACCTTACGTTGTATATCAACTGTGGGTATGGACCACAGGTATGTTCGGTTACAGTGTTTGATTGGCCTACTTCGGTCATGGATTTAACAACGTCATTCCTTTCAAACAGTAGGCCTATCAATAAAACTGACATTAACACAAAGTCAACTTCGATTTGCTTTAGCACCTTTTCAAAGCAAACCTCAGGGTTATAAACATGAGTTATTGAATGGCAGGAATTTGTTTGGTGCCATAGCAACGCTGCTATATGGTAATGTTATCGAGGTGATTTGGTGCAAAAATTGTATAACAATAAAAGAAACAAAAAATCAACGATAATGCAGATAAGCGACAAATCCATTTTGGTTAACTGTTTCTTTCAAATATTTACAGCGCAATATGGATTTTTTGACATTATTTTAAACAAGATTCAACTAACTGGTTGCCATTTTTCTTCATGAATTACACACAATTTAATTCGACTGGATTGTGATATCACATAGAAAGCATATAGTCTTTTTTAACATAGTTTATTGACGAAACATACGTTAATTTATACTGTATGTATCAATATTCCAAATATTTTGTTCATGTTTTAAGTGGAGTACATTGCTATATACATATGGCAAGCCGTTTTATCACTTCCACCTTTATTCTACATATGTCGAATTAGTTTGGCTTTTATTTTACTTATGTACAATTCTTTTTCACATATGTGAAATTCTTTTTTACTTATGTTGAAAAGATTTTCACTTATGTGAAAAACAATTTCACATATGTAAAATAAAAATTTATTTTACATATGTAGAATTCTTTTCAACATATGTAAAATTCTTTTCAACATATGTGAAATTCTTTTCTACATAAGTAAAATAAAACACAAAAGCTTAACTATTTCAGATTTGTGAAAAAGAATTTCACTTATGTAAAATATACTTTTATTTTACATATGTACAAAAGAGTGCCACTTATCAAAAAAATGATAAATTATTTCTCCTCATAGCAAGGGAGCGTATCCAACCTTCGTTTGTGCTCCTATCGTCTTGTGTAAACTTTCAAGACGAATGCAAAGACTATAAGAATATATTCTACATGTTGTGCGGTATTAGCCTAATCAGGGCACACTCCAAAGTCGAGACAGTTGATCAGGAAATGGTCCCCCTGCACTGACCTGCAGCAAGATGACAACAACAACAAAACAAAGCGCAGACAATGACCTATGTTATATATACTCGCATATATTTACAGCCAACAACAGCTGAAACACAAAACCATACATTCTATTACGAAAAATACCAATTATGGTGACAAATAAAGAAGAGTGAATATTATATCGGGCGATGGGTTTATTCTTATTCAGTATTTTTATTGTAGACTACATCATTTTATTTTCGCGACGGATCAGACGTAATAATGCAACGTAATTCTCACTACAGAATCGGTCGCAATTGTAGGCTTGTTAACAAATGTAGGTAGTTTCCCTAGTTTATTCTTCGCTAGAAAACAACAAATTTGTTGCGAAACGCAAAGGGAGCATGTGCTTTTGATCAGATTGTACTTTTTGTGCAAATTTATTGCCGCTTAATACAAGCTGTGAGGGAAAGTCTGTAATTGAGGTCTTGGGTGCTTTTACTTTACATATCTACAAAAGAGTTCCACTCACTTTTATATGTTAAGTGAAAAAGATTTCCACTTTTGTTGAATTAAGGTTTATTTGACATATTTCGAATTCTTTTTAACATATGTTAAATTATTTTCCACATATGTAAAATAAATAATTAATTTCACATATGTGAAAAAAGAATCTCACATATGTTGAATGTGTGAGATTCAACATATGAAAAACATTCTTTTTCAAAATAAATTCATTTATTTTACATATCTGAAAAGGAATTTCACATATGTTAAAAAGAATTCAACATATGTAGAATAAAGGCAGGAGTGATAAAACGGCTTATCAGACACCTTCAGTAAAATATTGCGTTTGGAAGTGTTTTTGTTTTTCATAAAGTTAATTTTAAGGTACACAAACCTAGCTTAGTAACGTAAAGCACAATGGGACCTGGCAGATATGTTTCCTTGACTTTGAGGTCTTTTTTCAATACTGTATATGAAGTAGTCACAGAAGTCGAGAACCATACGCCAGTGATAGTCTCGTGTGACCCAGACCCTTCTCACGTTAACTTCCATCCGCCTCTCTGGTATGTTCCATTGAACGGTATCTAGACAGATATCTTAGAACTTGTGGTGAGAGCTTTTCGCAACCATTGTTTTTCTCGATAACCATTAATTACGTATTACCTTCACGACAAATCCAAATAACTTACTTTTGTGAAATTCAACCCTGCTTCGTGTTTCATGTTCAGTAATGATGTCCGGAATTAAACCTTCAGAACCACCGGAATTTAACGCTCGAAACTACCGGAAATTGTCGAACGTGACTACTGCGTGACAGTCTGATCTTCTAAGGTGCGTTAACGGTTTTTTAAGTCAATGATTATCCTGCGATACTCAGATAGTCGCCTACAACCACCAACGCAGAAATATCTCTGGTTTTGAACAAAGCCTATAACCAGAGCAAGAACCTTTCGCCTTCAATAACGAGTGAATGTGGAAATATTATGACTTGTTTTAAACGACATCGAGACAATTGACTTTTAAAGGAATATACACTTTTTGCCAACGTTCAGTAGCCTATAGATAAATGCAGGTTTTCGCCTATCTAAGTAAACGTATTGGTACTCCCTTCGTATATTCCTACGTCTGTAGGAATATACGAAGGGAGTACTGATACGTTTACGAAGCTAGTTTTCGCCAGATAGGTAAAAATCTTTACTTAAGCTTTGAAAAGTTTCGCAAAGTTGAGTAATCGGTATTCACAGTTTCGCTATACTCTACGACACTCACCATAGCACGCTGCTTGTCATATTGACTGACAACACTATAACCAGTCGAATTTTAACAAATCACCTACCAGCTCTTTCGAAAATTTAAATATATTACCGGTGTGACATCAGTTAGCCCCAATTTATTTCGGAGACCTGCGTCATAATCGTATTCACCTTTATAAACAATGACGTAAATATAGGTCATTAATTATAAACTGCCATTAAAATACTCAGCTGCGCCTCCTCGTGTTAAGGGGGTTGGGGCCATTTGATTAAAACCGGAAGCGGGCTTACCTCCATGCCTTACGTACAGCCCGCTTGGTCATAAACCTAGTGCCATT
>JAQQZZ010006576.1:0-25582 GCA_030265115.1 Mopalia vespertina
AATAACGACCAACCGTAAAATAACTGCAAGCAGTAAAAAAAACGGCGAAAGTTTGGCAGCCGTGCTGCCAGTTCTATTGCCGTAGTTTTACGGTGATATTTTTTACAGTGTAGAGAGACCCATATTTAACAACTAAGTCTCGCCTTCCGGTTTAAGTACGCGCATGTCAATTGCGACCTATCAAAAAGTCTCATACCGTAATAATTGGAGCAACTTGTTTATTATTGTTTTGTAAATCATTTATATTTATAGTTGGTTATATTTACTAAGCTCTGCAAAGGTAACTCTTGCATTGTCAATTCGTACACACAGTTTTGCCAACTGTGCGTCGTTGTATTTAATATTTTAAACACAGGATGACACTGGTTTCATTTTGTACCGCTTTGTTTTAAATGCCTGGTGAATTAAAAATTGCGCTCGGTATGTGAGCGTATTAGTGCCAGGGCTTTCGTTGAAAATAATACGGCTTCTTCACATTATTATGAGTGCCTGTATTTTCCTAATTAATTGATTTATTCAGTCTGTCATGCAGCATTGTCATGTAGTTGATGGTAATGATCGTCTAGTAACTTCGAGAGAGCCTAAGTCACCTAGACATTACGCACTTGTTGACCTAGACGCGTACAAACTGAACAATATCCAATTAATCTTGATATTTTGAAGGGCGAGAAATTAAGAACTAGATGGGGCGAGATATAGCGCATACTAATTAACGTCGGGAGTACACCACCGTCATATGAGTGAATTGTGCCTGAGCAAAGTGTTCAATAGCAATCAATCAAATCCAGTCATCAATAACCCGCCTGCCTGTACATCTACCGTTTTGAACTTTCTTCACCTGCAAGGCGAGGAAGGGCGGAAACGAGATTTAACAGTTAAATCTCGCCCCCTCTAGTTATCGCTCTTCAGAAAACTACTAAAACACGGGATGTTACAAAATAATCTCGTATTTTTGTCTGTTTGTGTTTAAAAATTTAAAAGGTCGAACCAGCGAGAACTACAGGGAGCGAGATTTAACTGTTAAATCTCGCTTCCTCGCCTTTCAAGTGAAGACAGTTTAAAACTGCGAGATTTCAATCTTTCCCCCTCTAGTGTTCGTGATCTCGCGTTCTCACTCCCTCGACCGTCAGAATTTAAAGGTGAGGAAACGAGATTTAACACTTAAATCTCGCTCCCTCTAATTTTCGAGTTCTCGCACTTCAAAATATCAAGCAAAAATTACCAAAGCACGAAATTTTAATATACAGTCTCGTGATTTTGTCTTATTTTACAAATGTTTTTGACAGGCGAGGATGCGATGGAGCGAATGGCCGCTATGAGCTTCCATACGTAGATGATCTTAACGAAAGGCGTTTCGCTGAGTCCGTTTATGTTTTGGTTTATTTCTGAACAGCAAATGTTCAGAATATAACTTTAACGTTAAACAATCTTCCTAAACAAAATCGTAACACGAATAGAAAAGGAGATCTGTTTCCCTTTTTTCGTCTGTCGCCACACACATTTACTGTTTATTGATTGGCTCGCAATGGGTATCTGTGAAATGCACCCTCATACATATTTTCGAAATAATTCAATTGCACAGTTTACTCTTTTTGACAACAGCCCCACAGACCAAATAAGATAACAGATCTGACAATAATGGAAGTCTGGTAGTTAAGTCTTGAGGATAAAAGGATCAACCGTATACTGTCCAGAGCCTCGTGATTTCCGGATACATTGCAACCCAACTACTTTCTCTCACAGATGTACAGGCAGGCGGGTAATTGATGAATGGATTTGATTGATTGCTATTGAACATTTTTTTCGGGCACAATTCACTTATATGACGGTGGTGCATTCCGACGTTAATTATTATGCACCTTATCACAGTCAAACAATTTGAGTTGATACGTTAGGAAAACAATGTTCATCCTGTGTTAAGAAAATAGTGAATGAGTGTGATCGGGAAAAAACAACAGGCAAATGGTATTGTTTGGCTTAAAATGGCCACCTTCTTGAGGGAAATGTGTTACACGCAGTAGGCGCAGAATGCAACTTTTGTTAACCTTGCTGAGTTTTGACAATATATAGCATACATGGCTTGAGTTCAAAGAGAATAACTATTGAAAGCATTTATGAGTTCTAATACTTCCCATTATAGACATCCCAGTAAGGTCGCCGTATAGCGGTCACCATCAAGTTTACAAACCCATTGCAGATTGCCAGTGGAAAAAAATTCACCAAACAAATACCCGAAAATACTACCATATGACGTCTATATCAACACGATGTACTCCGGGGAAGTTAAATTGCGGATTTACCTATAAACACTTCCAAGAACACAGTTATTATCACCACGATTTCGTGTCGAGGTTTTTAAAAAAATAAATATAGATATGTACGAGTCGCATAAAGGAGACTCAGACGAAATAAAAATCTCGCACATCTGATTTCTACTAGCTTGAATAAAACACATTGTTAACTCTCTGAAATTTAGTCACATCAATATTAATCTTGATTGGTCAATGTCATCATAGTATTTATGCTAACCTGTGAATTTAAGTATTATTGTACTTTTGATAAATTTTATCTACATGTGTAATCGTCAACTGAATATTCGTTCTCGAACCCGTACCAGACATTTAAAACATGTTGTATTTTATCGCATCCGGTCAAATCCAGTCTTGCTATCTATACCATTAAATAAGCAAACGGTCATTGCTGAATGTCTTTGAGACCAGGTAAGAATGGCAAAGTTTTGTACCCCTGATGTCGCCTGGGCGCCCAGACTGTACACGTGTCTATCAACTGGAAAGTAAACCTTAAGTCCACAGTCAACAAACAGCATAGTTAAAAGGCGTAATGAATGTTGGGATGATGGTGAATTCCGGCTGGAGCAGATATCCATTAAATCTTAACAGTCGAGTCCATCTATCTGTCGGTGACCCAATAGGATATTCCCGGAGGCCAATTTTACTTTAATTTCTAGACGAAGTCTGTCCAGTCATGCTATTTCTAATGGGATAGGAGAATGAGAAAAAAAGGCCGCTGAACATGAAATGTTGGATCGACCTCGTGCTATTTATTGGCTTCAGAGACATGCTAAACTACTTATAATTGCACGATTCATGCGATGATAGACTAGATCAGAGATACAGAACTAAAGAGAAACATGCCCAGCCTGTCGCTTACCCAACTTTTCGAGATGAGGCGAGTCATGACGTGAAACTATATTTCCCATCAAGCCACTGTTGTGTCATATTTCTGGTTAAACAAAGGGCCAACAGGGAAATTTCTTAAACTTCTAGTTAAAGATGAAAAGCAGTAAAGTATCACCCCTGCTGTAACAGAGAATCAACATTTACCATAATTTGAATTTTGGCTGCCCCCTCTGTTTACAATGATATGACGCCTGAAGTTTTAAACTTTTGTGAAAAGTGGTGCACGTATTTGATTCTATGTGTATTCTCTTTTTCAGTTTGCATGACAATATCTGATACCGAGCATCTGGAGATATCAGCCCGGCTTCAGGAAGATGGTCACCCACTCCGAAGATCACCCCTGTTCTATTTGTTCAACATATTGAATGTGTGTCGCATCGTGTTGAAAAATGGCACATATTTAAGACAGATTTAAAAAAAGCCAAAGCAAACCGAATTGTTTGTTTATTGGCTTGTAAAAATTCTGGTTCCCCTGGGCGAAAATGTAACAATAGTCCTTGAAAGTAATTCGCCGCGCCAACTGGAAGATAAGAGCTGTGATGAATCATTTCTACCAATGATTCTCCATGAGGTGCTTTCAGGGCTTGGAGTTAACTGGGTACAGTCCGGGGATTACAGTTTCACACAAACAAACCATGCAATAACTCATAGTTAAGTGTATATCTGCTTTGACAACTGCCGTGCCTCTTGGGATTATGCAGAACTGTTGCGTACATCGGGCTAAAATAAAACATTGAATCTCTAATCTCTCACAATGTAAATGACATGGTTGGTATTCATAGCCGGAATATAAACAGCTCAGAGAAGATTCCAAAATTCGACTTTTTTTTCGTGTTTCGCTTTCTTTATTGGGAACCTTTTTATTCGTATTATTTCTTTTCTGAGAGGTGGCGAAGGGGAAGAGTGGGAGTGATTTAGGTAAAATTATACAACTCATAAGCTAAACAGTTAAGAATACACGACGATAATAAAACAATAATGCAACAAAAAAATTCAACACAAAATAAGATTAGCAGCCCAAAGACACCGTGAAATTCGTAAATGTATTTCCATACACCGTTGATTCCGCGAACGAATGCGAACCCCCGCATGTGAGAGAGTCTCCGATATATGATGTGGCTCCGGCAATTATCAAATTATAACAATGTAAATCAACAGTTGTACGTAGTCTGGTTATATGGCGTCGGTCTGGTTATACTATTTAATTGACATTGTAGGAATGAGATAGATCATAACATATAGGGGCCGTGGCTTAGCGTTTAGCGAGTGCGCTTACAAAGCCTGTTTCAATGTAGTGTTCACAGGATCGAGTCCGTCTGTAGACCCGCATGTATATGAATGAGTCACACGATGTGGCTCCGAGTAGCGCGGGGTGCTTTTTACGAGGTTGTCTCCCGGTTTTCCACAGTAATTGGAGCCGTGTGAAGTGGACAATCCGTCGTCATATAAGTGAAATACTCTTGAGTACGACGTTAAACCCCACTAAAACAAACCAAATATAACATCTACATTTAATTGCCACATCATGTATGTTCTGCACTCGGAAATCCGCGAATGTTCAGCGCACATCATATCGGACGTCGTTCGATCGTTGTCATTATGACAAGCATTTTCCTTTTCAAATCAACGACAAACATAGTCCGCTTTGTGTTGATAATTAACAGTCTCGGGGTCCAGAAGTAATGTACCCCTAATGCTTAATTTAATTAAGGCATAGCACGATACTTGAAAAGACACGAATTTCGTAATAGTGTAATTTGCACAATTTTTAAACGGCATTGTGCGCCAGGTACCAATTACACTCCTCTATTGAATCTATTTGGTTATCTTATAATGTCGCCAATGTATCGACCCATTACAGCACACTGCGGTGTACCTGTGGGGACGTTGGACAATATAATGCAAAATTATACTAGTTTTAATTTAGGTAGAATGTATTGTAATTGTAGGTTAAATTAGTTTGCAACTATAGATCAAGTTACATAGTGTTCATACAGAAAAACTTTTACTGAAATCAAAATTTACATTGTGACACAATACCATCTCCAGGATGAATCTGTTAAACTCCAAAACCAATTAGACTGGATGCCAATCTGACGGTAGAAATAGTCAACCGATTACAGTTATCTCGATTTGCTGAAAGTGGATTCAAGCCAATTGTTTATACCTGTTACGTGTCAGGGGTGCGCATTCCTCAACAGATAATATAGGGGATTGCGGCCCATAAGGCAGTCTATGGACGTCAGTGACCCACAAAATATAATATGGGCCGAAGCGAAGCGAGCCAATACCCCAAATATGTAAATATTTTCTTGTCATTTGGGGTGTATCTTTGGAGGCTGTGTCATCTTTTCTCCCAATGTCTTCTGGTCATGCAGTGAACTATGTCCACGACTCACTAGTCTGGCGTAAAACACCAACCCTTCTACAGAGATCACAACCATACTTCCACTTCCAAATGAGCAGCTGTGTCAATTCAACTAGCACAGTTACTAGCTCAAGGTTCCGTATGAACATGGATATAGTGTTGAAAAATACAAATGTCGATAATAATGGCTGGTATTTATCTTATTGTTCCGAGGGAACAACTTCGAACTGATGACCAAGGTTCGTAAATTATGACCACGAATTGACCCACGTCCTTGACATTAAATATGACCATATGTCTTATAAACAAAATAAAGATAAATCGATTTATCACTGTGAAAAGCTTCGGGCCACCCGAAATTGTCTTTAAGACGGTCGAATGCCTCGCGTATTCTTAACTATGCACCTACGGCAAGTTGAAATATGGTCATCTTTATATCGCATTCCACTTGACTATGGAGACTGGAAACCGTCCCGAATTCAATATCTTTGCAGCAAAGCCATCGCTTGCTACATTTAATAACAGTTTGTCACTGTTTGTTTCAAAAATGCAGGAAAATACAATATTCTGTTTAAAAGCCTCTGTTGAACAATTGCATAACAACACTATTGACACAATATGACTTGTTTGTTGTGTTAAGGTTTTACAACGTCACTCATATAACGGCGAAGGGAAGCACCGGCGACGTCACTGGCAACAAATAATGACCAGATGAAAAAACACGACCATTTGTAAATTAACACCCCTAAATACTAAAGATGATAGCTCTTGTCTTAGCGCACCAAGGACGAAAAAGTGCCTTCAAACTGCTCGCAAAACGTTACAGACAGCAGTTAAACAGCATTTGAAACGCCGTCTTTAGACAATTTAATTATTTCTTTAAGTAATGTTATATGCGATAATTCCATGTTTGTATTGCACATTTATCTTTAATCTGACTAATTTTCTAAAATATTACTTAACCACATCTTGGTTATTGTATTTTTTACGATGAACCTTGTTTCTGTAAATAACCATTATGAGCAATGTATATTTTCTCACATGACCCTTACAGAAAAATCAAAATCCTATAGGATTTTTCTATGGTATCATATAAGATCCTATAGGATTTTTCTATAGGATTTTAAAATGATCAAATATCAAACTTGCTGATATCAGCACCTCTAATAAATGGTCTTGTTTTGTGAAAGGTCGATGAACCAGCTTTATTCTAAATATATCTCTGCTGTCGTGATTTCCGTTTCTTGCCAACGACCATCGAGACTGTTTTCTTGATACCACCATTACTGTATGTACATGGCAAATTACCTTGGCTCATGTCCTTTGTGGAGAATATTATACATACTAATATTAAGGTCTGTCAGTTTGCCTGCCTGTATTAAGCTCCAGTCTTCAACTTTTGGTATTCCAAGCAATCTTATTATAGAGCCGGCTGGCTTTGGTAAATTGGGCGGCTGGGCGACATAGTGTGGCAACTAGTTTGTGCTTATTATATTCAACTTTAGCACCGTGTCGAACACATGGCCTAAATGAGTGCAGATGGGATGGGAAATATAATTTTCTGGTAGTCTTCTTTACAAGTTTCGTCCAGCACACAAGGAAGACAGCACCCCGTCTCATTAAGGATGTGTCAACTCGACCTGAAAATGAAAATCACCCCTTCGCCAATCAGCCGTGTCCCAAACATTTATGACCAAATAAACGGCAAGTGTTTGAATTCATATTTCCCATGTGTAAACATGGGTGTGTTTTGACGCACAGTGCTAATTTTACAACGTATCGTGCAAATACGTCACATACTGTAAGTCCATTTGCGTTTTACTATAACAGTGTAAACGCCTTGCAAGACATTAGTGTAAAATTATCAAAGATGACATTTACAAACAAGTAGCAACTCCATTCGATTTACAAGCGTTTTTTGTATATTGCCATCGCCACAATTTTTTGTCCATAGGTCGCCGACATATAATTCATATGATGGCGCTTGGCGAATAGTTTGTGGAAAAATGCTGTTAATAAAGTTGCGGAGGTGCTTTGGAAGACAAAATGTCACAAAACCACTCAATAAGTTTAACTTTTCTTTGGTTACTTTCATTTGCGTGCCTATGACATTGTTCGCCTTCTGTTGGATACGTCTGTTTTGATCTGTTTTTGATTAGACCACAAACCCCGTCGACTGGAGATAAACACCCAGTTAAGTATTTTATGTCACTCTCTTGCACTTTGACAATAATTGTTCGATATAAAATCACGAATGGGTTTACACTGTTTGATTCGTTTACTTTTTTTTTTCATTCTTCCTTTATTTCACATCTTGCTTGTCAGTTAATGTAAGCTGTAAGTCCTCTTGGGGGTTTGATATGTACGCTATCACAGTCGGAACACTGACAGATGCTGAAAGCTTAAGCACGTTTCCAGATGACATGTGGGGTACCACAGTTGTTGCATGCTGAAATGATTTAATTGTATTCCGTCACTCCGTTGAATTACGTCAAATTCCCAGCGCCTAACGAATACAATTCAGAACGTAAATTGATAATTGTCTGGGGAATTATTGCTTCCGAACTACAGCAACGGGTTCTTAAGGCATTTGATTATGGACAGGGGTCGTATAGTTCCTGAAAATTCCCACCCAATAATTTTCAGCAGTTATATGGACTTTTCTGCTTTTCATGTACATTGTATTCCACAACATGCAATCCGTGCCTGACCTAAGTTTTAAATTAAAATTTTGTTGTCAATTTTTCGGACTTTCACACTAAGGTGCATTACACACTAAGGTGCAACACGTGACATATATTGACAAAACGCTGAGGTTTGTTTCGTCTCTTTCATTATTCCTGTAAACTTGTTTTTATGGACGGGCAGGGGTGCGTATTTTATAAATCATTTTTCCAATGTCGGGAATAATGTACTGCTGCATATATCAGAGTCTAAGGGGCGAATTATTGATCTGAAATGAATGAATATGAATTGCATTGTTATACAAAAGTCGAAATTACGGAAAAGTAGTCAAAAGAGTTTTATGTGAATAAAAGTTTCTGTTCTTTACAATTGTACTCTTTCCACGGTGTCTCGGGCACAGTGTAGCAAGAATTTATGAACAGTCTATCAGAGTGGAGAATATGCACTCGACGCTTGTGTGCACGATCGGTTGTTTCATTTTGGGCTTAACGTCGTACTCAATGGTTTTCCGGTTGCATGACGACGGATTTGTCCATTCACACTGTTCCTTGTTTAGATACATTGGTGGAAAACCTCGAGAGAACCACCGCGTGTTTGGCTCACTCATATACCTGAGGGCAGCGTGCGGACTTGAAACTGGGAGCGATACATCGAAATACGATTAACAGACAACATGCTCGCCACCGAACCATGGCCGCGGGCCGTCAAAGTACGAAAACAGTTGCAGCAGGATAGACGGAACCTGGAGGATTACCTGTGTATCCCTCTTTATATCATGTAAATTCACTTTACATATATGGCTTCAGTTAATCAAACAAAGCTTGCGACAATTGACTTGGGGAAACGTCTTTGCGACATTTCGATCTGCAATCAGCAGCGATCATACAATGAACCACCAAACCTGCCTTCGTTAGTTAACAGCTGAGTGCACAGCTGAGTAGCATATTGTCTCCTTGATATGACGTTTATTGCTTTACCGTCACCATTTATCAGCTGCAGTAAAGCTATGAATAAAGATGAGGTGCTAAATAAGTTATTGTAATTGCCTGATAGAATCTTAGTATTGGCTAAATTAACTAGCCGATTAAATGTAAGAAGTCAGTGTAAAGGCACTGAAAATTCGCTTTCACATTTACATCAAACGTTGCGAAACTAAAAAAGGTAATAAATAACACAATAATTGAGCTGAAAATAAAGAACAGACTTACATTGATTGAACTTCATTGATGTGCATGTATCTAAACATCATAGCATAATAATCATTCTTTGGTAAGGTAGGGCACCACAAATTAACTTCCACTTTTACATACATCACTTTCAAATCCCCATAAAAAAATAAATAAATTCGTGTTTCTCAGAAAGTTTGGCTATCGTTTGTTTGTTTGATTAGGGTTTAACGCCGCACTTAAGAGAACAGTGATCATACCACAGTAACTATAGTATCTCGCGAATGTAAACCGATTGACACGTAACGTTTAAAACAGACAGAATTTACCAAACACTTATTCGTGACCGGGTAATGTGAACAAAGATACAAATGTAAAACAAATACACGGCATTTTGAGAATATGGGCATGTCTACGATTTAACGCGTGGGCGATTGTTTTTATTTATTTTCCACATATTAGTTCGCCGATCATTCACCTCAGGATTAAAGCGTTCTAATACAGTTACAACAGTCTATGTTCCTGTCTACAGTTTGTTGTAACACATCTACCGATTGTATAACAAAGGGAGCATGGTGAAGTAGAGAACGCACTGTCCAGAGCCCAGCGAACATCAACGCCCATGATACACAGCTTCGGTTTGCCAGCCGTGCACAAATCGGCTGTGGATTATTATTATTTACGGACTACAGACGCAAATGACCGATAACTAAAATGAATCAAGGTCGATCGATGTCTAGCGAAAGAATATCTGTGTGACGACGTTTCCTATTGTGTGTTGATTTGATTGGGGTTTAACGCTGTACTTTTTGTTTTACGTTATTTCACTTATATGACGGAGTACAAGCCAAATGTTTGCTGGAAAACATCATCGACCTCACTGGCAACAAACAAATACATGACAATCACAGGACGTCACAAAACAGATCGGCTTCATATTGCCCCTTAGCTACATGCATGACAGCACCCGGGCAACAGGAAGCTCACATTTAACCCTCTTCGACTGGATTAAATATTTTAGCGCCTAGTTCAATGCCTCTAACAAAGAATTCGGTCATTAATCTTCACCTCAAAATGTAAATGTTGATACTTTTCGGCTTTGGAATACATGTATGTAAGAACATGGAAGCTGTATGTTATCACACTGTCTTTTCAACATTTGATTAGTACACCAGGACAGATACTGCTAGGGCCAATATGTGGATTCCTTCAATTTTAAAAAATTGAATGTTTCGCAAATCTATAAATTAGTTAAAATATAGCACATGTGTTGGATGTTACAAACGACGCGTACCACTAAGCATGGTGTTAAACACTCCTCGTAATGATATTACACATTTACATGAACAAGTTGAAGATAAAATAAACAAGGCCATTATTGACCAAAGTAAAATAAAAAGTATTAATTTACATTTGCGTTAAATATTTTGAAAATAAGATTGGATTCATATACAATTTGATCCCTTTAAAAGCAAAGTTTTACACAACAAGTTGAATGCAATCAACAACAACTTATAACGTCGGCGTAAATTGAAGAGAAAGCAAAAACTAAACCAAAATAAATTGGGCGAAATTTTAAATGGGAATTGACAGCAGAACTGTCTTTGGATTGTCACAACCCGATTACATTTTTGTAATAGGTATACTTTCTCTGCATAGTTTAATTTATATGTAAATTGTTCCCAAATTAACCCTGATATGATTGAAACATTATTTAATAATCAAGACGAATCTTTGATCAATATCCTGCATAATTTGTTTTGTCGGGAAATAATATTGTTTGTTCATTTCATTGGGAACAAACGTCGAAAAAATGGCACAGTACAGACACACAAACGGACACACAATGCACTGTTTAGAACATAAATGACCTACATTTTTAAGCGAGGAAATCATATTAACTTATTATTGTACACCACGGCTCCAATATGCCGATTATGACTTAAGATTGTACAGCTTGTTGACAGTTAACTCTACTCTGGAGACCAACGGCCAGTCCTGCTCGATCTATCTGCGTTAATAAGTCTCGGAATTGACAGTTCTGACAATGACTGTACCTTTCCTCGATATTGGCACATATTTTTTTATCGCTATCACCACAGATAAGTAATATTTTTTAGATGGTTTCCATATGCCATTATAGTTTGACGTGGATATTGATGATAATATTTGTAATCGGCTAGATTACGTTATCAATCACGTCTAAGACCGGTTGGAAATTAAATTTATCACCAGAGGTAGGCTCTATCCAACGTTGACAACGATTGTGATGAATCTTACAACCACAGGGACTTTTCAATTAAATATAGAAATATAAACGATTTAATAGAGATGAGTTTTTTGATATCGCAGATAGCTAGAAAAAATGAATAAAGCTTTACGCGGATTTTATGGGTAACATCGCCATGGTAAATGACATGTATTGTGTGCAGTCTGGCTGTCGCGAAACTATCTTTTCGATCCATTGCTGAGCGGAACTTCGATTGAAGGGCTAGACCTAATTTGCTGCGTTTGTTTGTTATATTGGGATTTAATGTTATACTTAGGATATTTCAGTTACTTCTATCCGACGAATATTATCGAGTTCTAAATCGAAACCTTTTTAAATAGAGTGGAAAAACATGATGAATACCTGCACTTGGAAAAACCATCTCCAATATAATTCTTTCACATATCTGGAGACCAGTAGGGGAACTCGAGTCTGTAAGCTGTACAATAAACGAGAACCAGTCCTCTAACAAGACGCCAAACAATACTCGAACGTGTGGAGATTAGAAACGTATAACCAACATGACTTATGGCAAGAAAGTTTCTCGCTCTTGATGTTAGCAATACTTTACACAGAACTCAAACTATCCAAGCCCAATGAGATAAATTGAACCTATTTATCAATGTGCTTTTTTTTATGAATATCGTCTTCAAAATCCAAGGAAGGGTTGGAAGGACCGGACTACATCGTCTTTTCTGGCATGTTGATTTTATTGTGGATATTTTAACCAATGACACAACTTCAAGTATAAAAACAAGCAACATTATAAATAAAATGTATTTTTTTTAGTACAGAAACATTAATATTCATTTCAATTTTGACATATTTATATTTTCTTGCTCAACATTTTTAACAAGACAAACAAACATTGAACAATATCAAAAGTGTTTCTATTTGTTCTGGAGTCGCGTGGGTGGAGTTTTCCAAAACCGTACATTACTACTACACATACATTTCCATCTTACCCACTTCAAGGCCTGTATACCTATTTTCCAGAAATGTAACTATATATCCGACATTGAGATTACCAATGTCTTACAAATGAATGATACAGGTGGATATCATTACCGACAAAGCAGCCTTGAGTGACAACCATATACAATGTGTTTGTATCATTAAAGCAAGGTCCACCGTTGTAAATATTTGTCTGAAATACACACATTTCTATATAAATGGACTAACATAACGTTTTTTTAATGACTTGATTGTAGTTGCCCGTATACTGGGTTGGTTGTCATGATGATGAATTGCTATCGGATACCAGGCAGATATTTTATGAGGGTTTCTGTCGAACCATACGTCGCTTGTTTACCTAGAGTTTTCTATTTGTTTGCATACATACACTACATGTAAAAAAACAATTTAGTGTCTTATACTATGTAATGATTTTAGTCGCGTTAAGTGCTACTTTCCGATATTATTTCTTAATCAGCCATGTTGCCAATTTTATAATAACACCTATAAAATGGGATGAACCAGGCCAAGGTATAATTTGTGGTAATACGTTTTATTATATTTATACAGGAACGCCTCAATATACATATTAGTAGGATTTAATAGTCCGCCGCATGCTTGACCTGCTGGAATCTCGTATCTATATATGTTCAAATAGAAAAGATAGCTGCAACAATAGCACAGCGCACCTTTGTAGCTCCTGGACACCAGGTAGACAAAGGATATGTTTAAATATAGCTTTTACCGCACTCTACTTTGGTAACTCACCATTGGGGAGTTTTAGCACTTTATTTGACAAAATCTATCAATGTTCTCACAAACTCAAACTCCTAAATGCGAGTAAATATATAAACATACGGACTTCGTGTGTTGATTTTTTGCTTCTTCCCATTCAAGAAATTTACCAGTTCTTTTTTGTTTGGCTTTTCGTTTAAATTGTTTATTTTTATCGTTTTATGTTGTCGTTATAGTTTGTTTTTTTTATTGTCGAGTATGGAAGTTCCAGACAATTTTTTTGTTTGCTTAAGTTATTCATGAGCTGTTTTTACTCTTAACATGCACACAGTATGACTGCCAAAGTATGAGTTTATGCGAAGAGTGCCAATTTTCGCACTGGTCATATTATACAAGCAAAGGCATTATTACGATGTTTAAAAGGCACTTTGGTGTCCTCAATTGCGTGTGCATTAATCGCACCTACTTACAGCAAATATTATATTTTTTTTTATTCAAAGATGTCATAATGGTGAGTGCCTCTTTAGTTAACAATTCTCGAAGCTGATCTTAATACTTTTTCACAGCTCCACGTTTATTTTCAATATACTTGATTAAGGATTTCTATGCGTTTGGATTTACCTTTGCGATACATTTTTACTAAGTTAAATCGGATAATAATACAGTAAGTCTCATGTATATTGCCATTGTCAAATCAGGAATTCGTGAACACAAGAGATTTTAATTCAGTTGTGAATAAAATCTATTCGTAGTTAGTATTTTTATTCGACCTTACTTAATATGACCACGCAATAGGAAAAAATAAATATTTTTTATTTGTTGCGGGATGGAGTTTGCATTGTGGTAAGGAAAGTTACAACACATTGGCCTTTATTTAGGTGAAGTGATATACCGGCTTTTATGTTATTTCACTAAAGTCAACCCTTTTTTTTCATCGAGGACACACGGCCTGGGGCCCGTTCAGATAGCGACCTTAGCTCAAATGCAACGTCTGTGAAGTTAAAATTCAATTCGGGTTCACAATTCCAATGGAGCCGTCAATACTTGTCTTATGTAAACAATCTTAATCGTCATGGCGACTATGACTGAGGCTATCCTGTCGTCATGGTTTTTAAGGTCAACTTAGGCTAATATCGCTTTGTGGAAGAGATCGGGAAGCATAGAGTCTGGCAATACGACAACGTTTGCAAACGTCACAATACAGGACGCCAAAAACATAACTGCCTGTTTCTTGCACTCGGTTCAGACTGCAGCCTATCACCAGCCATCAGACGGCCCTCACGACAAGCAGCCTACCACCAGCCACCAGACGGCCCTCACGACAAGCAGTCAATAAATGATATATATCATTGCCGGAAATATACACTACTTACAACTACAGTTTCTAACTTGTTCCATTGATGTTCTGGCAAGGGTATGGATACCAAAATAATTGCCATATCACGTAGTCGCTGACGAATCAAAAGCCAAAGTATGAGGGTCTCGTTCATATATGTGAAATGCGTTTTCAATTGCACCAAAATGTCTGATAGTTCTCTGATCAACCTTGACCCGACTAACCATAAATACACACCATACAAGTTCCATGTAACATACTATTGTATCAAAGTATTTATGTGAATAGTTAGTATTCCGTGAATAATATGTCATATGCTATGTCATGATCAGTTTTGAATACGCTTTTTCCAGACTTAATAGATACCTTCAATCTGTTTTAAATAAGCAATTTTTCTGACTTTAGATATACCTTCAAAAAGTTGGCTTGGCTAAATAAACAGATGGTCGTCGATGGGCTAGACTGTCAAGCTCATTGCCTTACCACATTCATCAATTAATAATTTGATCGGGTGATTGCAACAATGCCAGTGAATAATGAGGTATTCCATCCAAAATATCTGCGGAAGTCAACTTACGTAGGTTGAATGTTTGACAAACATAGATGAGGGATATCGGGCAATATCTTGAAAAATATTTTTTATTTATCAGAATGGAAATGTTTCGGCAATATTACGATAATGATGCGGGTGGATACAAACAGTAAAAGGGAGGATACCAAAAACCATAGACCATAGGTTAAATAAAAGTTGACACCATCGAGAAAAGCATTCGATGATATTCTAGATAATAAGTTACGCATACATGTATGTTCAGAGTCTCCCTTGCTGAAATTGTATACAATGTGATCAGACTTTGTAGTAATGGGATAGTCGTATAGCTGCAAGTTGCAATATAGGGCGCCATGCTTCGAATGTGCGGCACTGTCGTATATTGAAACTGAGCAGTTTACTAGCCGACCATAAATACGGTCAAGCGTATACTGGTTATAAGTTTTGAACTGATTGAATTATGATGGGTTAAAATCACCCCCACAGGACACTACAACATGTATTGCATAATACACCTCTAATTGAGCCCAAGTATGCAATAAAAATACGCATATGATGAAAATCACAAATCCACAAAATGTCAAGATCGCTGTCAAAATTTGATCTTTACTTTGATGTCAAATTCGAATCCACAGCAACTAATAATCTACTCTGGAGTGTTTTCTTTACATTGCCAGTAATAGCCACTACCGTCTTCATTCTATAAACAGTATAATTGAGACCAGTCAAAATCTCCCGTCTGATATATCTGGCCGCAGCCAAGTTTCATTGACTGCAACAAAGTCAGATGGTCGATCGGAATTAAATGAATCCACTATCTTATGTCAGGAAACAATTTCGGTATTTCCATAAAACAAACTAAATTAAGTTGGCCCAGGACAGAGGTCAATATCTCCAGTCACCATCAGTTAAGAACAGTTATGGATCGAAGCCATGAGACCTACCTTGTCCAGCTTTGGTGTGTAAAAATGTACTTTCCGTGACCAACCTACTGGAAATTACTGAATAGACCTGATACGTGAATGGACTTCCAAATTCACATGGCAAACTTGGCCATACAATTGTATCCCATTGAGAATTATCAGACAACCAGTACGCAGGAAAGTCACGGTGGCGTTGCATAGGACTGGATAAATCTATACGGAGACAAAGAGTGAACTACCGGTACGCATAGGAGTCGTACGTGAGCCGCCATCTCTACGACACATTTGGAACTTTTGTGCCTATTACTCGCAAGGTAAACAGGGTAATAAAGTATCGTAATTGTATGGATATTGTTCTTTCCTCTTTTTTCTTCATGCTAAGCGAATACAAGTGTGGATATGTGAACATTATGAAGCCAGCAAACACGCCACCCTAATAGCTTAACAAGGATGCTGGACAACAGCTGCAATATATGAATATTGCCAAAAAGCTGCAAAGTATAATCCTGTTTATAATGAACGCAATGAACTTTGGGTATTCTGTCTTGTATAAAGGTCCAAAGCGCCTGGAGATGGGTCATCACCTAATGTCTATGATAGGACTTTATAAATACCTTAAATCTGTGTTAAATAAGAAATTTTTCTGACTTTGGATATACCTTCAAAAAAGTTGGCCTGGCTTAATAAACAGATGATCGTCGATGGTCTAGACTGTCTAGCTCATTGCCCTAACACATTCATCAATTAATAATTTGATCGGGTGATTGCAACAATGCCAGTGAATAATGAGGTATTCCATCCAAAATATCTGCCGAAGTCAACTTACGTAGGTTGAATATTTGACAAACATAGATGAGGGATATCGGGCAATATCTTGAAAAGTAATTTTTTATCAGAATGGAAATGTTTCGGCAATCGCCATCTCCACGACACATTTTACGATGATGAACTTTTGTGTCCATTACTCGCAAGGTAAACAGGGTAATAAAGTATTGTAATTGTATGGATATATATTATTTCTTCTTTTTTCTTCATGCTTAGCGAATACACGTGTGGATATGTGAACATTATGAAGCCAGTAAACGCACCTCCCTAATAGCTTAACAAGGATGCTGGACAACAGCTGCAATATATGAATATTGCCAAAAAGCCGGAAAGTATACTCCTATCTATAATGAACACAATGAACTTTGAGTATTCTGTCTTGTATAAAGGTCCAATACATTTTGTCCAAAGCGCCTGGAGGCGGGTCATCACCTAATGTCTATGCTAGTATGACATTAGCGCAAAATGAACTTGGCGCACTCATGTCTATTTATGATGTGCCTCATATTCGTATCACAGTAGCGCTTTCGGCTAGTCAAAGACTAGTGCACCGTTATACTAATACCTCAAAGCCAATGTGCTGCGTTAGAATATAATCTAACAAAGTGGTCAACTATATTTTTCACCAAATACATAGGGCGTAAATTTAGGGACCTGTAATAAGTTTAAACTGTTTTGGTATGGTAAACAAAATGGAAAAGCAATGTCCTACATGATTTTTTAAAAAATATTATATTATTTTGTCTTAGCAAAATACAGGTTAAGCATATTTTACATGTTTGTATCAATAAAATCGAAACATAATGTATGCCGGAGACATTAAACGAAACTGCCAATGAATGTTATTATTGGTCATCAAGCTTGATGTATTCGGCAGTTGTGGTTCTCTAATTACTGATTGGTAATTTAACAATGTGGACGAAAATATGCTAAGAATTGTAAGTATTATCCACAGTACAGAATAGTTCAGCCCGGGATTGAACAATATATTCAACATATCCGGCCACAATTTTGTTCATGTTGCTGAACCTATATTTCACAAACGGTTTTAAGTTTTTCTGTTTGTTTGATTGGGGTTTAACGTCGTACTCCAGGGTATTTCACGTATATGACGACGGATTGTCCACTTCACACGGCTCCTTGCCTAATTGTGGTGGAAAACCGCGAAGAAACCTCGTAAAACCCACCCACGCGATTGTCGGAGCCAAATCGTGTGACTCACTCATATACCTGATGGTCGACAGATGGACTCGATCCCGTGAACGGTAAATCGAAGTAGGATTTAGCCCACAAGCTACCACTAGGCCACGGCCCCCAACGGTTTTAAGTGAACAGTACAACAGAATAAATTAAAATATGCAAACAGAAGCCATCTCCATATGCTGCTTTTTTGCTGAGGTTTTGCTTAATTGATTAATTGGTGTTTAACACCGTGCTGAATGATATCTCACTTACGTGACGATGGTGCCTTCCACAAATACTTGACACAGTACGTTCATAAAACGTTAAGTGTTGGAAAACTAATGTTCCTACAGTGCTTGGTTAAGACATTTTGCTTAACTACAAACCAACATAATTAGCCAGAGCGGACTACTAATTGGCATGATATTTAAATAACATGTATAAGCCATCATACCGTCAAAAGAGCTGAAATACCGGTAAATGTGGCTTAAAACAATAGTCAGTTGTCGTTATTTATATATTTGTTTCTAGGACATGTCTAAATGTGTGATATGTTAACGTATACATGTGACAATGATGCTTGTGACGCATGGATAAACTTTCAACTGATTATACCTGCGCGCCTTTGTCCGATTCATCAAGGACAGATTTAAGAAGATTTAATTGAGGCTATATCATTTACGCATTTCCAGCTTCTTACATTTATACTGTAGACAACTCAGGTTATATGCCCTTCGCAAACCACATTCACAACATAAGGGTTTTTGCAAAGCATTGTCGTGTTTACTTCAAACCTTCAGGTGATAGTACCTGCGTATTTTTGTCCAACAGTCATTTTCCGTTTCCTCTACTAATAATGCAGACAACTCTGGTTATATGTTCTTTACAAGCCACCCTTATAATAGGAGGCTTATTGCAACGTATGTTCGTGTTAACTTGCTCAATGAGCGCCGAGACCTGGTAATGGAATCTTGATGCCGGATATTAAACAGACACGCCGTATAAATAAATAAATACAGATCGACATTTTATTTCACACGGATGGTGAAGTTAGCGTCTTCTCAGCTGATTAATTGCTGTCTTTTTGTGGCACCAACTAAAGGTCAAATCGTTAAGTAGTTTATCGGATTGATTTTATCGTGAAGCGTTTTTACTGATAACTATATGCAGGTGCCGATAACATTGCAAAGGCTCCTGTTAAGTCAAGAAACAAAAAACTACAGCTTTGTGTCCGTACATGTACCAGTTTTATAGCCACCCTTCCGATCAAAGTAATCTAAGAGTGGGGGTGGTTGTAGGGAGCTTACTGTTGCCCTGGGGCTTTCAGAGCTATAGAGAGAAACAGGAATCCGAAATGTGTGTGAAGTTTTTGTATTGTCCTGTGAGTGTCCTGTATTTGTCCCGTGGTGTTTTCGTTTGTTGCCAATGGTGTCGGGGTGGATTCCTTCACCCATTGGGTTGACATGTGAGTGAAACAACCTTAAGTACCGCGTTAAACCCCAAACAAACAAACTAATCAAAGAGTAGGAAAAAAATGATTTTAATATAATACCATGAACCGTTATATAGTTATTGTTTCTCCCATGTGATTGGACGGATGAATCCTTCCAGCACCGATACATCAGATAACATGCTATATTATGTAAGTTTTATATGGGTTTTACGCCGTGTTTATTTGTATCACATGACGACAAGTTAGTTAATCTCTAAGGATACCGGGAAGAGCTATCCCAATCGCCCGCCTGAGTTCTTTGCAGGGTATTTTTAAATTGAACATACACAAATGACACATTAAAAAGTTTTTAAAAATTAAATATTTAAAAATGGAAGGTATGCATCATAAAACAAAATAAACTGAAAAAGACATACATAAATGTTAAAATTGTAAATATGTTTGTATTTGGAATGTACAATGTTCACATATGTGGCATAAAATATATCTGCTACAAAATAGTTAAACACCTTGTGACACACAACTATCAATTTCAAAATGCTGATAACACTATGAGCCTACAGGAAACACATCAAATATTAATACAGAAAACCAAGATTTACTGCATCGAGGTTGATGGACCCGAGGCCTGATGGAAAAGAGAAAACCCACATGAGTGCATCACCAGTCGTTATATACTCCCAGAGTAAAAAGCCAAGGCGAGTGAAAACCCGTTGAACACAAATCAATCAATCACTTACAGGCAATGGATGGTGTTCAACATTGCAAGGAATTTTAGAAGAAAAACAAATCCTGCATGCCTTGGAGGAGCTGTCCTCAGATAATGTAAAAGGGTTGTGCAGAATATGCAAAACCACTTCCTTTATGTGCTATGCAGAACATTGGGATGAATTACACCCCTGGAGGTACATGTATTTGATGAAGATTTATTGAACGTCATTCGTTCTTTTTAGCCCTCGTAACACGTTTTTACGACCCATAAGCCTCAAACTTACTAGATGCGAATTCGTATCCAATAAACTATACAGTATATAGAGATACGAGGTATAGCCCTATGAAAACTACAGAAATAAGGTCTGCCTCTGAATACTAAATAACGTTGAATCCGCATGACCTAATTACCGCGGAATACATTTTTGAGCGAGTGCGGTACTGCTGAGAAAAGATTGATTTTGACATGAAAATGGACGTCGAGTGGTCGTTTTATGGGTCGGTCTTACCCACGAGTGTTCAAGGAAGAAAACAAGATGGTTTATGACAGGGTAAGGCAATTCAATTTTTATATTTTCGAAGATAAAGTTTCGAATTATGGCATCGTTCGGCTATTTCTAGTGGTAAGGAAGCTTCGTGTAGCGTACATGTAGCTACAAATTTACCGGAGTTCCCGATAAGTGGATATAGCCAAGGTTCTAATACGATATTTCAAAACTTTACTCTTGGATATATGTGGCCTAACATAACCCGAATACAGCTGGACATATATTTCTGTTCTTACATTTTCTGCAAACAAGCTAAAAATAAGTCCATTTGGAATGGTACCACTTAATCACAGCTTATCAGAAAAGAGTTTTCAGTATGTCCACCAAACGTGGTGTGACATGCTATCACATGCACGATTTGTGCGTGGCTTTTATTGAGTGGATGATTTACTTTTCTAACAACTAATTATAAATTAGCCCTATTTTTGTACGATCAAACAGGCTAGAATGAAATCATCTTCCCCAGGCAAGTCTGATGTCTCCACGAAGCTCTGTCATAAGCCTTGCCACACTTACCCCGTTGCGGCGTTCAGACAAAGATGAAAGCAAATTGAAAAAAACGAAGAAGTCAATCAAATACATCAGCCACTGTTCCCATAATGTAACACCACTGATGAAATATCATAAACAGCAGAGAAAGACAATATTCTTATCGATAACTGGCCTTTTATGCGTCTTCTTGGTTGTCTGTTACACTGGCATGATAAAATTTTTCCGTACTTTGTTTTTAATGGGATTTTAATGTATTTCAATGTTGCAGAGTAATATTAGGAACATGGTTACAGGCTGCTGCACATTGCCGATTACTCGAACTATAAGGGATAACTCCTCCTTGTTTGACTACAAATATTGCCCAAGTGTGACAAGGTGTCGAATAGAGTTTCACGTCAGGACACACCTTGTCTCGAGAAGTTGGGATGAAAAGAAAGATACCGTTTTCCACGTGCTTGGTGAAATGGCGCGGACTAGAGCCCTATTGGTCTTTATATAAATCAATGGGTGCGTCTATAATTAAGAATAAAAAAGTTCTTAAAAATATCATAACAATAATTATTTTAAATACTACGAAGAGAAATATCTAAAAAAAAAACACAACATATTTTGACATAAAAAAGGAAGCAACACAAAAGCTACTCAAAATCCCAAATATAACTTCAGACAAACATGATGTTAACGCAGTGTATGATATACATGTAAGAGATTGCGGGTATATATTTGCTTGTGAATACTTGTAAATGCTCGCTAATATAAACACTCATATGGGCTGGTAATGGCTGACAGAAGGACTGAACGTAGTCTGTATATTTACGAAGGACAAAGGAACCAATTGTGTCAATAAATATTCTCCCAAGGGTAAGTGGTATTAATATTAGAACTCTGTTAGGTCTCAAAATATACATCTTACATGCAAAGCCTTTGCATTTAAGTGAGTGCTACTCGCTGCTCCATACATGTCGGATGTGGTTGTTTTACATTTGTTCATGAGGTTGAGTAATGATAGTAATCAGAACTCCAAGTGTGCCATTTGTTAGGTGTCTTCCGAATTACGTCGATAGTAGCTCGCGGTATATCGCCTTATCACATTTGGCTGACTGATTTGATTTGCTTCTCATCCGTCTTACATAATACAATCACCTGCGGAGTGAATTGCTGTCTCAGCGGGTCTTACTATTTTATGATTGCCCCAAACACAGATACATGTTATATACATACAAGCAGTTTGTTTTTGTTTCACATATTACACAAAAAAAGTACCAGGAAAACACTAAGGTTAACCAGGAAAACTGTCTAAACCGTTTTGGTAAATCTGTGCGCCTATTTCCATACTGCTGTAAAACAAATTGCCAAGACCACAAAGGGTGTTCCTTAAGTGAAACTATTTGCAATAACTATATGTTTCATTTAAAAGTGGTCTTTTCACTTTTATCAAGTTTGCCAGCGGATTCGCACAATTGTCCGGTCTATATCCAAGTATTGATCTGAAATCTATAGAAAAATAATAAGAAATATATTAAATAAAAATAAAAAAAACCTTTATTTAGGTAGCTTAGCATTTTAGATGAGCACTTCCGCATAACTCTTTGATGTTTGATGTACATATTGCAGTTTTTAAAAACAGGAAGCGGGGAGGGGAGGGGAGTATCGACAGAAGAGGTATACAGAATATTCCATTTTGGATATATTGCGTATCTTACCTAACAGACTAAGTTATATCTGGCACAGAAAATAAACGAGAACCTCTTACACGTCAAGTTTTAGATGTATACATATATACGTAAACAGTAGCTGCAACAAGTTCCCTTTCCTAAAATAAAAATCGACAGACAACGTCTGCGTAAACAGTCTTTCGTGTCAATATTTTTTCAAGCAACAATCAGATGGTTTTGTACTTAAGTGGGTAAGAAAATGTCTAAAACCTAAAAAGCTGAACTCCCCACTAATTTTATTTTAAAAACAACCCCACAAAACAAAACAAACAGGTTATTTCATGCGACTTTCTATTGCATCAATCAACATGGCTGCTAATAGTGTAAAGGTATCGAGATGGCACCAATTGGCTTCATACTTTTCTGGAGTGTTTGCCCAAGTCCATTCTACCTTTTAAAAGACATTTGCTATATATATTCAGTTGGCTACCGATCAACTGTAGCAATGTTTGGGGTGGAGTGCACAGTCTTGTCTGTGTTGTCTGTTTGCCCCATAACACAAATGCCTGGGGGTAAAAGAACCATATATCATTCATTAACCCGGATCAACATAATCGAGGACTTGTCCCAAAGATGACAAAACAAAACATTGTAATGCTAAATCACAGATTACATACGGGTAAAGTATCATTTTTACATGAACGGAAGGTCACTTTTCGGCACCAGAACAGATCAGCCATAGCAGTCACAGCGGAAATCCTCAAACATCGGAGACAAATAGCGAACAAAAATAACTTATTTACAGTCGATTGACTTTGTGGAGACATCGTGGAAGCTGAGGTTAATCAAAAATCCAATTTACAGACAGCCTTTCATGAACAAAATATATGGAGGAAATCTGCGGGCATGTATTGGAAATCAAACATCTTAGGGAGAGTCTAAAAAAAAGATCAAAGAAACTAATTCTCTGATCGTGTATCCCAACATATATCAACCAATCGATAACGATATACAATATCAATTTATCAAGTAACGATGTTTGTCTGTAGTTTGTATTTGGCCGTACAATGTCCAGCTGGTACAACAAGTATATGTATAGGTTCCGCCTTCAATAATCCCTAAAAAACATAGCATGAAAAAAATGCTTATGCAAGCAAAAATAATCTGCCCGTGTAAGGACTTCTATTTTCCGGATATGTCAACCATTTTGTTGAAAACCAACTTGGTTGTTATGTACAATTATTATATCATCATATGAACAATATTAAGTAACAACTACAAGACATATAACGATGTGTTAGGATAGCATATAGAGGGTCGACTTCTCAACACCAGGAGACATACGACGTGAAACTACATTGCTCACATTGTTAACCTTGCGCCAAATTTCTTGTTTAACAAGGAGATAAATCAAGTGTGTAATAAATCAAGAAGTTGTTATCCATACTAAGTTGTTCCTTGCCTTAAGGAGATAAAGCTTCTAGTTCGAGTGATCTACAACACACCGTCGCATGTATGCCACATACATATTTAATCAAGGCCAGAACAGTGAAATACATTGAACTTTACTTTAAAGACGGAAGGCAAAAATTGAAGTGAGGAATAAACACGATAAGAGCGATTTGGGGGAAAAGATGGTTGTCTGTCAACACATTTTTGATAATAATCTGGGAGAGGTGATACACTGTTTAAAAAGTAATGAATGCATTTGATTGGTGTATTCGTTCTATCTTTTTTCTGCAAGCGTGACAAGGCCTCATAACGAACATGTGTGATATCCGCTATATCAACCTTCCGTCATAAAGATAGCTGAATCCTTCAACTATTACTTTTCTACTATAGCATCTGCTATCGATGATAAATTACATATACCACGTAGATTCTATAAAGATTATTTTATCAATTCCTGTCAGCAAAATTTTATCATTAACCCGTGCACACCTGAAGAAATATTAAAAATTACCGCTGAATTAAAAAATACTGCTTCCAGTTGAAATAAGCTAAAGTTACCCCTGTAAACAAAAGTAAAGATAAACCTTTAGTTGAAAATTATAGACCAATTATAGTTCTACCCTGTTTAAGCCAATTATATGAAAAAGCTATGGTTACATGAATGGTTTCATTTCTAGAAGAAAATATTCTAATTTGTTTGAATCAATTTAGTTTCCGAGCTAATCACTCTACTTCGTCAGCCGTATTAAGCCTTCTCGAAAAATTTTACCTGGCGAAAGAATTGAAGAAATTTAGTATCGTTCCGTTTTAAGATTTGACTAAGGCTTTTGATACTGTAAATCATACCATACTATTATATAAACTACACTACTATGGGTTTGGGGGAGTCTCCAATAAGTTGTTATGTAGCTATCTCTCTGGTGCACGCAGTGTACTGCCTACAATAATTGTTTCTCCTCAAATCGTGAAGTTACCTGTGGTGTGCCCCAGGGCTCTATCCTTGGGCCACTACTTTTTATCCTCTTTATTAATGATATACTCCAGTCATCATCTCTATTGAATATAATCCTATTTGCCG
>JAQQZZ010006587.1:0-11764 GCA_030265115.1 Mopalia vespertina
AAGGATGGTACTATAATAAAACTTAATACGTACTTAATTACTTTCGATTCTACTACAGTGCCAGACCACATCTACATCGGTCCTTACAGGATGAGGGTGGATACCTTCATCCCCAACCCATCAAGGTGCTTCCATTGGCAGAAGTTCGGACACGGAAAGAACCAGTGTAGAGGTGGTTTGGCATGCTTTCGTTTCTCCAAAGAAGGTCATGAGGGCTTCGACTGCAGCAAAACCATGCAATGTTATAATTGCAATGAAGCCCACATGGCCTCCAGAGACTGTAGTTATTTCATTAAGGAAAAGCAAATCCAAGTAATTCAGTCTGAAAAGAACATTAGTTATATCGAGGCACGCCGCCTTGCCTCTGCCTCAGAAGTTCAAGGGTCATCCCAGTCCTACGCAAGCGTCACAAAGAAAGTGTCTGTTGAGACACAGACCTCTCTTACGTGTCCAACTGGGCGTGAACATCCTTCTGCTTTTAATCTGAACACTTGGAGGATAGCCCCAATCCAAAAGGATCCAGGAACTGCTCACCAACCATAACAAAAAAAATCGCAGAACATTCCTAGATCCCCCAGTCACTGTTACCATTTATGTAACAGTGATCATATTGCTGAATGACTCATTTATTGGGTCTCACAGATTGGCTGTTAACATACGGTCACCAAGTAAACGTTTATTAAGATGTATGTTAATTCAATCTGAGGCATATTTCTGTTTAGGTCTACGAGTTGCTATATTTATAGCTACTGTCATTGGTCATCTGGTATGATGAATAAAGAAAATGGTGAGACATTAAAAATTGAACTGTGACCCAATAGACGACAGACGAAGGGTGCAGGTAAGCTTGTAACGGAGCGATACATTTCACTTTTATAAGAAAAAACAAATTATCGGATACTTTCAAGGATATTTGTGGTTTTATATGTGAGTTTTAATAAACATTTTGTTTTCTTTCAGTATACATATATTGCACTTAACTATGATCCGCCATCTCTCCAGCAAACGAATTTTGTATTCGTGTTTGGAAAGCAACTCTATAATAAGTCTGTTGAATGTTGTTAATAAGAAGCTAAAGGAGAGAGGGAAGTGTACTTCTCCAAACAATGCGCCCATCTCATGTCTTTTCGGGTGTCCTGTTCGGGAGCAATGATAACACCTATACGGAGACAATGAGTTAGACTAATACTATTCACACGGTCTGTCCGTTTCATTTGTTGTCCACAAAGGTTAATGGTTTCATACAAGAACCGTCTATCAGCTTACTAATTTATCAAACTCTCATTTGTCGAGCAGTTCAAATGTATAGGTTGTTTCTTGTATTCAAATTGTCATATACCAAATGGCCGTGGTAGTAAAACAGAGTGTGATATTTGGTTTTAATGCTATTTTGTTTTAATTGTTAGAAAGTAATGTCTTTTGTACGCTTCCATTTCATACCAATTTGTTGAATACGACGCCTTAGTTAAGTCAGTGGTTCGTCGTTCAGAACAATGTGACTTGCTCCACATGCAGTTGAATTTCATATTTTGTATAAATTTTGTCGACCCCATCTTTCAGGATTTAGCTATATTTATTCCTTGTACGTCTTGAACACTAACCGTTACGATGCCTACAGAAGAGAATGGAATTTGTAAAAACGTTAACACCACCGGCGACAACATGACAAGTAAAGTAATCGTGTTTCGTTGAAACGGTTGGCCAGTTTAATCATTAACTACCATCATATTATTCCGTGATAAATCTAACGAACCTATCCCTAACTGGAAGTTAAACAATAAAAACAAGCCTTGTAGCAAAATACTTTTCAACCTTTTACACTTTGTCACAGCGTGATACACTAAAACAGCTATGATGATGTTGCTGTGAAGAAGGGGTTAGAAAATCACATGATTTAATTGAATTTGTAGCTCATCAAACTACAGCTTCAGAGATCGATTCCCATAGAGACTTTTATTTTGCTGTCCTACAGAATACCAACCAGTGTTGTACATCAGCCAATAAGAACACAGCACATCGTTATTATTGAGTAAGCACTGATCCAAAAATTCATAAAAAAGGTTTGTTCTTTGGATAACTTTCCAATAAAAGCAGTATAATTCCAGTCATCTGTGCTTTTATTTCTCAGTCGGGATCTTACAACACTTCTTTCCTAAGAGAATTGATTCTGAATAGAGAAATGCTTCCTCGAAAAATACAAATGTGGCAAATCGATTTCTTACAAGCTATTAATTTTGGGAGATTTTCGACAGTGCTGTTTTATCCCCACGGATAAATAGATCGGACGTTATAACCTAGCATATTAGCAAATGACATACTACAACACAACGGGATAATAAAATAGTTTTTTTTGTTGATGAGAACATTACACATTTTGGACAGGACCCTTTCTCTCCAACAAATTCATTCTGATCTTAAAAGACATTTACATTCTGTCAACGGCATCTTCCTTCTTAAATATAGCTGATGATAATTTTTGTGTCTTTTATCCCAAAATAACGAAAATACTGTTAAAAATAGCTTCTTTTGTATTATGGCTTACATACTCGTGACTGTGGAAACATCATTAAAAAGAGGTTTCATTTGAGGAATCCATTGATCATTTCTCTCTTTGTAACTCACTAGTGACAAGAACCTGTCTACAACTGGTAATTTTGACAACCATGCTGATGAAAAATGCGAAGATTGAGATATTGACATAGATAATAAGAGTGAAGGCACTGCTGGTAGTTTGACTATTCTAATGTAAACATAGTGTTTTTTTTTATGAAAGCAAAACTGTCCACTATCTTGTTATCTATTTTATATATGGCGGTGTCGTTTTGAATCCGGAAGCGTTTAACAATTATCGAAATGAAGTCAAGGGTATTTAGTCACTTAGCCTCATATTATTTGAGAAACGAAATATTAAAATATATAAAAGAGGCGAACCAAATAAGATTAACCGTTAAGCGTTATTGTGTGTGTGGTCACCAAATAATGACATAGATAAAAAGCGAGAAAACAGGCCTCATCCTTCAATGCTGTAAGGCAATCGACTTTCTCGGAAAGTCTATTAGGTTTATGGCATACCCACACTGGAATGGAAGGACCTTCTGGCAGCCAAGGATCAATTTGTACCGTTACACTCTCCGATAGGAAGCCGCTGGCCAGATCATCCTTCATTAATAGTCCAGCAGATTGCATCATTCGATAAACACCCGAGGGAGGTATTTCTTAAACAGCTTATTCTGATATGTGTAAAGAACTGATTTCCGTTCCACATAGGGAAGGTCATAATCAGATTACTGCTGGGAGTAAAGGAGAGAATCGCAACAGTTAAAATGCCGCTTTAGTCTACGCCAAATCATTATATTAAACAAGGACAGACATAAAACAAGAAACACTAGTATACCTTCTCTTTATACATTACGCTTGTATACTAATATCATGCTTTGCAAATACATGCCATGTGTTTGGTATAACCTCGTATTCATTCTTCTTTAGACTTGGTATATAGTTTTAACAGCCTGCTATTTGAGTAGTACAAACTACCATTATACACACCAGAGTACCAATGCATCATAGGTCTACTGATTTTCTGTGCAATATGTAACTTCTGTTACAAACTATTAGCTATTAGATAAATTATAAATCCGCTGATTATGTGCTCTGTTCATGGATATAAAGCAGACTACAACAACACTGGTTTTGTGTGGATTTCGGTTACAAACTATACGTTATTCGCCAATCACCGTTACATAATAAATCCCCGTGCACATTGTTCGTGGTTATAAAGCCGACTGCATTGATCACTGGTGTTCTAAGCTATTAGTTATTCTCCCATAACCAATACATATAAATAATTCCCTGTGAGTATGTACATCGTTATAAAGAGTAGCTTCTTGTCTAGTATCATTCCTGTAACAGTGGTAATATAGCTGACCGAAATAGCTATTGTCTCTGTGATTGGCTTCTAACATACTGTCACCAAGGAAACGTTTACTAAAATATAATATAGCCATTGCCACCGGAGACAAATACATGGATAATTGATCTCAAAACGGAGAAATCGACACCCGTATAACGAGTTATGGAAATTGGATCCGTTCCGTTAGTATCGATTATTTCCCAGCACGACAAACAAAGATTGATATTATAGGGAAGCTTTGATTTTTACTGACGTGATCTGAGAAGCAATTGATAAAAGAAAGCAGTAGATGAGATTGTGATCTGTTGATTTTTGTGTGTCTATAGTAGGTAGGGGGGGGGGGTACATTTTAAACTTTCTTTGTCATTTTACACTTTTAACTTACATTACTAAAAAAGCTAAGTCCGAATTTAATATAAACTTTAACTGATTGACATACCGGTGGTCTGCATTTTATATCAATTTAAGATTTTCGTCCTCATAGCTTTCAGATGTTCTGGTTCTGTTTCCTTAGTGAGTCAGTTGTTCGAATTTCATATCGATCTCATCTGTTCGATGTTCCAGGTGTCCGTATTTTAGGATAAGTTGATCTACTTGCCACCGCTGTCTACATTAAGTCGTGGCAGGTCTTGAACACTAACCGTTCTATGAGAGAATGGAATTTGTAAAGAGGTTAATAATAAACATCTACGCAGTCAAAATATGGCACAAGATAGCTTGAATTACTGAATCGTTGGATGTATTTTGTTTAATTGAAATGGATGGCCATCTTATTTATCTTTTTCTCCTATTGATTTGTATTTCAGGCATATTTCGTGAGCCAAACTCTCCTTGAACTGATGTGTTAGCTGTTTGTTTCAAGGCTATCATACTTTAATGGCTGAACACAAAAAGACCAATCAAACCGTTCACCATGAGATCTTTTTAGCCCTCACAACATTTTAAAGACACCACCACTAAAAATAGCGGTGAAGAGGATCAGCAACGCGCCAATTTGATTTATTTTAAAAAACTCATCAGATAGATATAACCCCACCGAGTAAATTATTCTGCTGTCTTATGGACCACCATCCAGTATTGTACAGCCATTCAAACAAAGCATATCTTTGTTATTATTGCGTAAGCAATTCACCACCATACGTGTACCTTTGGGTCTTCAGATAAGCCTACAATAAATCAGTAGAATTCCAGTTATCTTTCAAGCTATTTCTGAGTTGGGATATTACAACATCCTTTACTAAGAGGATTGATTCTGCATGGAGAAATGCTTCACTGATGTCACAAATCTGACAAATTGGTTTCTTACAAGTTATTAATTTTAAGATATTTTTGACACTCCTGTTTTTTCCCCACGGATAACTAGATCGGTCGTGATAACCTAGCGTATTAGCAAATGACATACTACAATACAAAAGGGTGATAAATATTTTGTTGTTGATGAGAACATTAAATATTTTGGACAGGATCCTTTCTCCCCAACCAACTCCAATCTGATCTTTAAAGTCATTTATATTCTGTCAACAGCATCTTCTTCCTTCAGCATAAATGTTTTGGAGATTGTCCAAACACTGTCATATGAAGAACGTTTCGTAAGAGAAATCCATTGATCATCACTCACGAGTGACAAGTACCAGTCTTTACATTTGATAATTTTTAGAACGATGCTGATGGAAACCTCCGGAGATTGAAATACTCAAATATATAATGAGAGTGATAGTTCTTACAGTATTTTAACCACCACAATAGTCCAGTAATAGTGGAATTAAAAAAACAAAACAATCATGATGTTCTCTGTAAGAAAATATCGTGTTAGCAACAAGTACTTGAGAAAAGTGAGGTGTCTGGTTTAATCCATATACGATTAACGAATTCAAGCCCGGGGGTCTATTGTCTGTGAACCACAGCCACTTAGTGGAATATTATTTGAGAAACTTAGTATCAAAAAGTAGCTTACATGAGGCGGACCAAATAAGATTACCCTGTGTTGTGTTAGTCACTACCACATATTGTCAAGCGTGAATAAAAGCGCTGAAATTTCCCCATCTTTCAATGTTTTACAGGCAATCGACTCTCTCAGAAAAGGGTTTTTTTCTTCTACATTTTTTCTTGTTTATGGAATATTCCGACTGCTATGACATGACCTTCCAACAGCGACTTCCCCGCCGGAATCAATTCCTTCTGTTACACTTTCCGATTACTAGTATTAGCCGGTGGGCAGATCACACTTCATTAATAATCCCGAAAATTGTACCACTTTTACAAACACCCGGGGCAGGTATTTATTGAACAGTTTATTCTGCAATAGACATAGAACTGATTTACCTTCCGCGAACAGAACGTTATAATCGGATTATGTATATCCTGTTAAGAAGTAAAGGAGAACATCGGGTCACGATGTCGCTTTAGATTATTTTACTAAATGAATGAACATTTTATGTGTTCGAATGATTGGGATTTAACGCCGTACTTAACGTTATTTCATATGACGGCATTCTAGCCCAATAGATGAATGAAATCACCCTCGACACCTCTGACAACAAACAAAGACAATACCGGACAAATGCATGATGCAATACAAAGACATCGCAAACAGATCGGCTTCATGTTGCCCACTAGCTCCGAGGGCACCAGTGCAATAGGAAACTCCGTCCTCATCCTCCGCTATATGAACATTTGACAGACATATGACCGAAACTACATCGGTAGTATAACCAATACCTTTTTACGTGACAAACCCTGTTTAAATCACAGCATGCTTCTATCTCATAGCTTGCTTCTTTCAACACAACGAGTAACAGAAATTACCCTTTCGGTACACACAAACCGTAAGCATATAGATAGGTGAGCTGATCTGAAAAATAGTGATAACCAATTGCCTCTTATATCTGACCAGGTCAGATGGTCTCAAACCAATCTAGGAAAACGGCACGCTGTTTTGGAGAGTGGGAATGCTATATGTTCTTAGCACTGGAGGAACATTAGCTTTCCAATTTTATCAAAAGATTTCACATTTTATGATGGTGCTTGTGACGATTATCGTTGAAATACACCGCTGTCATATAATGAAATACCGTTGAGCGCGGCGTTAAAGACAATATGTTACGTTAGCCTTTTTCAGTTTGTATTACTCTGCAGAAAGACTGATGTTCGGGGCTTACTCACGTTATCCAACGAAGCAGTATATTAAGGATACAAACCAGACGATATTACAATATAGATTTTTTTCTGCAGACTACCCTCCAATAATAGCGGTCTTAGCCCTGCCATCAGCCCAGCTGTCCCTGTGTCACAATCTCAGTGATCTGTTATCACACTATTTGGAGACAAGTTATTCTGCTTGGCAAAATACATCCTCTACAAAAAACAAAATGCAAAAGTGACAAATCGATTTTGAACAAGCCATTAATTTAAGGAGATTTTCGACAGTTTTGATTTATCACCACGGATATATAGATTGGGCATGATAATCTAGCATATCAGCAAATGACATACTACATGCGGATGGAAAACGAACAGGGTGATAAATACGTTTTTTGGGGGGGATATGAGGAGATTGAATATTTTTGATAGGTTTTTTTTTCTCTCCAGTTAACGACATTCTCATATTGAAAGTCATTTACGTTGCTTCATGTTTTACGGTTTGGGTACAACATACCACAAAAGAGCTTCGTTGATCTTTCTATCCAAAAGCATCCACTGCTAAAACTTTGATCCGAACGGGTCATGTCCTTCTCTTTAGTTGTTTTCAGAGGGACACTTTGAGACTGAGATAATTATAACCTTCATGTGTATATTTAATGAGTGGTTATACCAGCAGTATTCTGTAACTCCGTTTTACTTATAAGGCAATATTCTGCCTGAGAACAATAAATCATCCCCTATTGTGCTAAAAATAGTATTTGTGTCATTTATCGTATGTTGGAATAGCACTTTCCCAGTTTGACCAGATTATAGTTCAGAAATCAGTTCTGCGGACCAGATATTGACATACTTAGAAGCGATGCAACCTTACAGTGTGGTAAGGTAAATGACTGTTCCAGAAGGTGGTTTGTTCAGGAATTGCATGATCCTGTTTATAAAATATTTTCTGCCGGAAGGAAATGTTCTAACAACAGCTGCCTTTAAGCAAAGAGGAATTTATGCTGTTACACGCACTTATCAGCTAGAGGTCGCTTTATCTTAAAATCGACTGTTTAGCGATTGAACCGACCAAAGCGATGCTAGCTGCTCGGAATCTGTGCCATTTCTGAAACGTGCTTGTCTCCCTTACGGATTGATGCATTGTCCTGTCGAACCGTAATAGTAGGCTGTACCGCCCGAATACTCACGAACCATAGGTCTGCTAGTTTTGTGTTGAATATATGTATGTGTTGTTTGGTTTACAATATATAAAATATCCTGGCAGTTCCGTAAAACTAAACTGCTTGATAATATCTGCAGTGTGTTACGGTTATATCGAGTAGCGACCAGTTTACTGTAAAGCTTTATTGTACCATAAATGTTACAGTGATCATATTGCGGACTATGACAGTTATTGGATCTCCCTGATTGACTGCTAACCTGCTGTCACCAAGGAGACGCTTATTAAAAACTATGTTGATAAAATCTACGTCATATATCTGTCTAGGATTATATAGGTTGACAGATTAATGGTTCGTATCACCAGACAAGTGAAGGGTACATTGATCTCAAAACAAATATATCGACAGCTGTGTGACGAATTTAGATCAAACGTCGTAATGTTAGACGTTTTAATAGCATCGTCCAGTTTCCATTAATCTGCAGAAAGAGTAAGAATGGTGGAGATTTTTATTTATTACTTTTGTACTCCAAAAAAGCAATAGATTATTTGAAGGATTTGGTTTATTGTCTCGGTTTTAGTCTCGGTTTCATTTTCTGTTCTCGAGATGTCAGCAAGATTATTAAATTAAACAGAAAAACTTTCCAGTCGTTTGATCAGCTTCCATTTCACTGAGTGAAGGTTCAGTTTAAAAAGCGTGTACCAGACACTTTCAATGATATTGTATGATTTACTTTAGGACTTGAATCTGCTAATCTGTTTTGCCTTCTTCATGTAATACACATAGCTTCAGAGTTGCAAAAAAAAAATTGTGCCTGTATTCCTCAGGATTCGAACTCCGGTCTCTGATTAGCAGAACAAAGGACCTAACCATGGATACAGTTTCCATGTTTTAATCACGCGCCACAATATGACCTGTTACTTGTGTTCTAAAATGCTTAATTAAATAGGTATTGTGTATTACTGAAACAAAAGAGGTTGGTAAAAAGTTGTGGAAACAAAAGTGGGTTTATCGGCATATTTGCATTCCTGTTGACATCAGGTGTCGGGGCTCTTCTTTCAGGCCATTGGTGTAATTGTTTACATACATGACGGCCACTAACAAGTCGGGCAGAGGTTAATATACGTAGCTTAAGATTCGACACTGAAGATAATCCAAAAGATTCTTGTTAGAAATAACAGTCGTGCTATTAAATTATGAATAATTAATACCCTTGTTTTCCAGTTCTACAGTTATGATCTTTTCAGTTGTGTAACTAAGCCGTATCATGGTTACAGATTGGAATTAGATGACAAAACAGAGACATATTGCGACCAGACTGTATTCACTAGTTCCTGTGATGGGACAGATCTGAGGCAGGGCTTGTGTCTGTTACAAGTATACCCAATTAGATACATTTGTCGAAAACCTGATCTGGTCCCCACAGGGAAAAACTGTTTACTTCAATTTGTCACCAGATATAATGTTATCATATCTTGTATCCTCTTTGTTCGGCCACAGTTCGAATTTCATATCAATTTGATTTGTTCGATGGACCATTTATCGGAATTTAATGTGGTTTGATCTGTTCATCTTTCAAAGGGATAACAAAAGGTACAGTGAAATGACCAGATTATCAATACAAGACTATCTTTAACAGTACAAAATAAATCCAGGTCACTTTTATTTATTTTACTATTTGACACAATGCTATGAAAACTAAAACCGCTTGTTAGATTAACAGGTCCCAAACTTACATAAAGCCATTCGTACGTTTTAAACGTTTTTCGTTAAGGAAAATATTCTTTTGGAAATGCAATTGGATAACAAAGCTTTCACAGACTTTAGTGTTTTTTTATTAATAACATTTAAACTGTGTTCGTTTTATGAGGTATATCGACAGACTTGGTTCATCTTACTTATATTTATTTTCTTTTCAATGTCTAAATGTATAATTTATGGCAGCGTATAATGTTTGTTTTGCATTTAGATCTTAATCATCTCTTATTCAGTGCCTAAAATTCTTGCTAGTTGCAGAGCACATAAAGTCTACGTATAAACAAGCAGACAGGCGGAAGATGTGTGTTATCAAATATTGTTACAATTTATAAGCTACGGCATTGTCTCCCTTTGATGCACATTAACAGTAATAAAGATGTCGCTGTGTAGTGAATGGTTATCAAAGCGTGTATTTGATGCAATTTATCATTCCTCGAATTACAGCAATGATGGCCCATTCTCTCAGAGACCACATTGTTGCCGTTATGCAGAAAATCAGCCAATGTTTATTCTACTCTCAGAAAGAATAGTGTATTTAATGTAGCGTAAACATTGACCCAAGATATAATATCTCTATCAACATATCTCATTCCAAAGACAACTCTTTATACAAAATAGCAATATATTTCGATCCATTCCATAAACATTTAGTGTGCTATTAGTCAGCCATCATCTTCGCAGCACGATATTCAAAGGGGATTGTTTCCTCGTGAAGAAATCTTTCTTGAAGGGAAACTATAAATCGATTTAAAATAAATCACTAATTTAGGTGAATTGTTCATGTTTTGTTGCACTTCCATTGTTCAATTGGTGGGGTGTTCGGAGCTAACATATGAGCAATTGATAACTGACAAAGTGAAGAAATGTTTGGAGTTTTATGCTTCTTGGAGGGGTTTGGTTTGTTTGTTTTATTGGGGTTTAAGGTCGTCCTTGCAGGGGGTGGCGAAGATGCTCGTTTTAATGATGCGAAGACTCCATGTTTCCATAGATAGTTTGAGGAGGACAGCGCTGGCTGTGGGTGTGAACCTTCGACATTACAAACACACACAACTCAGAACCCGACAGACTCCCACATCTTACTTTCCAGACCAAAATGCACGACCCTGGGCATGTCAATATTGGTAGCTTTCCCACATGACGGAATGATTGCTGCATCCCAGACCACTACATAGAGAGTATTTTAAGGCGGCTCTCTGGACCAGAATCATTGTTTTATGTTGCAAATACTTCTTGATAGACCGATATGCACTATATTCGTTAAACAAACCAGGGGAATGCTGATTTTGGAATGGTCTTTTCTCTGTTGGGGCATCTGTAGTTTGACGGTTGTCTTGCTGTGACATTAAACACATCTCCACTCTCACGTGATTGCTGTGAGATCATTTGACTCTTAATGACCGATGAATTGGCTTATATGGTTCTTTGTCACAAAACGCAAATACGTCATTATGTTTTCTCGGCGCTTGACTTCTTTTCCATTCCAGTGACCTTTCGTTGTCAAGACTACATTTATGGCCCTCATTTAATAATACTTAAAAGTAGACTGGGTTTTTATGTTAACTACCTAGGGCTAAATGTTCGAAGCGCTATAAAATTTAATCTTGGAGATGACGTAACTCTATGTTGAAAGACTGTCTTAACCTGGATATGGGATATAATATGTTATTTTGGCTGGGTCCGGTTGATCATATGGGCGACTAGGACGATTAGAGCAACTGGATTGATTGATTGATTGGTGTTTTACGCCACATTCAGCGGTATTTCAGCTACGCTGTGGCGTGAATATTTTTTATAA
>JAQQZZ010006598.1:0-11763 GCA_030265115.1 Mopalia vespertina
TTCAGTTAGAGTTGTTTGCATTGAATACAGCATTAGGACAAATCTATCGTAGATAGAGGATCTCTAATGAGTGACCCGGAGATATTAAATTTATGAATCGAGGGTAGTAATTCTATTTTTCTAAGTTTCATAAATTTGATATCCGGGTCACGAATTTGAGATTCTATTTATCCTATACATAGACATTTTAACACTTCCAAACACTACGTACTGTGTCGTGACCACTGACGTATGACGTTATTTAAGTTAGTGGTCGTGACTATTGTCATTAATTAGATGATGATTTTATTACACGAACACGTCGGCGGATGCGAAAGGTTCATTAGTGTAACTGATATGTGATGCGGTCGCCCAACTCCAGGTCAGCCATAGTCGTTTCGAACAGTGCAGACGCCATTTGCAAGTTGAAAAATTAAAGTAGTTCGAGTAAGTTGTAGCATTTCATTGGTTGAATTGTAATCAATCAAAGGGTGGGAAAGCTGTATCACACACGTGGAGATAGGAAACAAATATTACTTGGCCGTTGTACACTGAAATTTACTTATTTATGGGATAAATGTAAGTATCTCATCGATCCCCACCTTACTGACAGTTTTCTGAGTTTGGTGCTTCTAATTCAATTTCGAGGTCCGTTGGGAGGGAACTTTCAGTTTTCAGTTGCCTTGGTGCTATCGTCGCTATAAGAGGCACATGGAGATCATCTGTTTGTGATGTACTTGTGTTTTGCCTTATTAGTTTCATATTTTAAGTGTGTTAGTAGCGGCGTCGAAGATGGTTTCTGTAACCCATTGGTACGCTGTCATATAAGTGAAATAATCTTAAGTACAGCCTTCAGCACCAAATCATATCTGCTACATTTCCAGTAATCGGTGGGCTGTACGTTGTGTTAATGAACCCCTGCTTGATGTTCCACCGTAAAACTAGACAGGACTCGAAGATTGGTTGGCTGTTTAATTTGAATGGCGCATGCCGCCTCCGTATTATGGTGGTCTATGGGAGACTCGAAGCTGCCTTTGATACCCGGGTATATTAGGATTATGAAATAATTCTAAATTGAAGCAATCACCGAGACGGTTAAAAGTATAAAAAAAAGTTGTAAAACATTTTTTTCACTTGCATGACATTGTATTTTTCATCCTTTTGATTAATAGTTTTCATGCAGATTGAAAATACTATTCACCCATGTTGATATTATTCATAATCCAAGTTAGCTCTAAAAAAGCTGCGCCAAATTTTTGAATTGTATACCTTAGATATATGTATCATTTCAACATGGATAGAAAGTAATTAACACACAGCTGTCCCACCGTAAAACAGATTCGAATCTGCGTTTGATATCTTGGTATAAAAGTATTTTACATTGACAGTGGGAATAAATGCCAATGGGTTCGTCCCCGCGTTCAAGCAAACCCATTTTTTTTTTTATCAAAATAATACCCGAAGTCAGGTCATGGATTTCGATAAGACCTATGCGCCAGTAAATATTCTTGTGTCCCAATTCGCCAGCTCAAAAGAACGCCAACAATGTGTCATGTCAGCCCACGCTTATTTACACATAGATCCCTGGGTGGGATGCCAAGCTTTCGCTTCACAGTAAAAAGTCAGATCTTGGTTCCAAAAAAAGTTTAAAAAAAAAAACAACACACAATGTAAACCCCCACCAGCTAGGCGCATCACCAAGGAAAAAACAGAGAAGACATTTGATTGTCGGAACACACCCAGTCTGGCTGTCGGAATATCAACCTCCTATAAAGTTGTTCGCATATAATACTAAAACGATAAATCAACTGAACACGACACGTGAAATATTCTTCCTGCCGTCAACATGGATGAAAAAATAAGAATAGCATGCTTACTTGATTGGGGCGTGATTCAGCTTCTCTGAAATTCGGAACACAATTTTAAATGGCAAAGTTTCGGTTTGAAGCCTATAACGTTATTATATGCAAATAGTTCGAAGAAAGTGACCGGGACAAATTTAGAGTGGGAAATAGATGTCTATATTTCCTCGTTCTAGCAGCAAATCCCGCGTCTTCAGCTTCAATATATGGAGTTTTTTGGATGATGAACGAAAAGAAACATACTTTGTTAAACACACTGCAAAGTCCATTTACACTTTTGTATTTATTATGTCTAATAAATTTTCAATGTATTTTTACAAAGTAATATTAACTTCTTTGACAATATAAGAGATATTGGAGACATTTTGACGATTTGTTGAACAGTCTCAATTTACACCTTTGCGTGAAAGAGTCATTATTGGCATTCCAATTTGCTAAATGGGTATCCCTAAATCGCTGAATTTATTCCTCTGCTGTACTGATGCTCATCCATCTTTTTAATAGAGAAGCTATAGTTCCGTGATGTACGTCAGACTTAATGCCGTAAAATGATATTTATAGTCGGCAAATATTTGTAATCATTATCAGCAAATGTACTGGAACTGTTTCAATCTATATTTCATTTTCTTACTACTGGCAATGCTCGTTGTTATAACGGCATGGTGTACAAGCCTTGTATAGACACCGGCGGCCGTCGTTCAGTGGTTTGCGTGTCGGGGTGCTGTGCCTATTTAGGTGTACTGCTCAAAGTTCATGTCCTTAGTGAATTCATGTATTCTAGGGAGACCACAAGACGTCACCTCGGCTACTGCAGATATTTGTGTTATATGTCAGCCCTGTACTCCACCACATTTAAGTAAGACTAAGAACTTAACAATCTGTCGTCAAATCAATAAAACGACATTATTAGTATGATGTTAAACAATAATCAAAGAAACAAGATTCCCAGCTGCGGGGTAGTATTTCAGAAATATGAATAAATGCTTGTCGATAACGCCAACAATGTTGTTAGAATATTTAGTTTTAATTAAAAAATAAAAAATGTATGTTTTTTGTATCATATTCCTCTATAGTACACTGTCCTCAGCATTGTCAATCCAGACAAACGGTTTACTTTATAGTGTGCGCAATAAAGGATATACAGTCTGCCATGTTCAAATTAGTATTGATTTAGTAAATACACTTTAATATTGTGATTCATTTGTGTGTAAGAAAGCTAACAAATTTCAGGTGCAAGAGACACTGTATTTGAACTATTTGATGTCGGGCGAGTAGTTGACGAGAGCTTGCTGCTGCGTCGTGTATTGCGTTTGCGTCTTGTAGTTTACCTGTGTTGTGTCTGATTGTGGCCAGTGATATTGGTGAATATATGAATGTTTCTTTCAACCATGCCCTAGAGCGCTGTAATGTGAAACAAATGACTTTCTAAGTTTGCCAGGTAAAAGCAAAAAAGAATCAGTGTTAGTTAAATACTCAATTCAGCGTTTTCTAGTCGTTCCGCAATTTAATATACAATATTTTAATATGTCAAATATCTACACATTGAGTATCGGTTTCTGTGAACCAATCGTACGTCTGCGCTCTCAACTTAAAATCGATTAATTAAATAAGTATATTGATTAACACGAAATTAGGTTGACATAAGTTAAGATAAAAGATATGAACTATTCATTACTATCCTAATTACTTTTCTTTCTGGCAGACCGACAATAAGATGATGAGAATAATTGTACATGGTATGTCTTTGACGTACGCCACCTGCTGTTACGTACAGCTTTCACGACTACCCTTAGCTGATCAAAGGTTGTAACAAAGAGATGATTTTTCAAGCATTATCGTCTTGACTTCAGGGCAAACACGTTTATACTAAACCTAGTACAGAAGTAGTGCGATTCCAAGGAAGGGATGCTCATTCTGACTACATTTCGGCTTTATACAATGCCACCGTTTCTGGTGGCGGCATAATAAAGCCGCAATATACTCACCACGGTACAACAAAACATCACTAATGAAGTTGTTCGTATTTTTTTGATATAACCCTCATCCATATCCAATTAGAAAGCATATCTCAAGTTACAGAACAAATTGAATTTTGGTTATGTTCAGAAATGAATGCCCCGTAAATCAGTTGCTTTCATAATCATTTCCATTACAGAAAGACTTCCTTTGCAAAATGCATGGCAAATCTCAACAACTTAGGGATAATAGAACTGTAGTACTTTGAAAAGACAATCACAAGTACTCAATACGTGTTTTAAATAGAGCCAAAGAACTGTATCAATGAATTTTACTGTTGTGTTCGGCGAATTCGCTACATTGCTTAAAGCATATATCTCCCGGAAGCCATAGTAGGACGCTTAATTGCCGCAGACACATTATTTCTTGAAAAGCTTCAGTTGGTCAAACAAAGACGGACATCAAGAGAATACTATTGGAGCTTGTTTCGTGTCTTATACAAGTTCTCCCCATATGTGACCCGACACCACGAAATGAGTCGCATAAATAAAACGCATGTCGCACATATTGATTTTGAGCTCCAGGCCTCCAAAGGTTAAGTGGCGTGAAAATTCTGAAAAAACTTTTATCGTATAAATACCTTCGTTTATCTTTCATCTACACAGTAATTTCGATCAAAATCCAATTTGAGATACAAAAAAGATTGTTTTATGACAGTTTTGTAAGGTATCGAGTTGTATAAACAATGTGAAATTTCTCGCCAACTTTCGAAGATTTCTCGATTAAAATGTATCTTAACAAGACAAAACGGATAGCAGATGAAATGAATGATATTCACAGCAGTAATTTGCACTATATCGCTGATCCCATAACTACAACTTCTAAGCTGATTTTCTCAACAAAAAAATATATTTCTAGCAGCAAAAGTATCTGTACTAAAAGTGTTAATTTTTTTAGATAATTAAACAATTTTGGTTTCATTTTAAATCTTTAACATTCAGCTTTCCAATGGTGTATGTCACTCCATTCTTCAATTTTGTGACATGTGACTTATTTGGTGGTGTCTTGTCACATATGTCTGTTCCATGACACTATCATCTGTGTGTTAACGGGTTTTGATACATTACAAGATTATGGGGAAAGAAGAGTAATTTGATAATCTGCATTAATTGTGTTTGTTACATGGATACATAGGATACACCGAGCACCTATAATAGGTGACTCTAATATAACAGAGAATGTATCCATACAGAGACTCAAGGTAGAATAAAAAAAATTACGTCCGGAGCTCAAAACTTTGAGATTCTATTTTTATTCCATAAATGTGAGGTTTGTAATCATTTCCATAAGAATGCCATTCATATTTTCCTTCACTGGAGAAAGATTCGCAGAGCACATTGATACACTCATATTTGGGTTAAATGTTACTGAAATATCAAAAATAGCACAAAAAGATTCCTGATTTTGCTGCAGATTTTACCTTAAATTTTATTGTAATCCTCCGAAATCGTGCATTCTTGTCGTTTAATTAAATCCTGTAATTTATACTGATATTAAAGTCGCATGTTATTTCACATTTAATTACGTTTCACAGTATGAAAACTTGAAGGGGCGTGTTAACCGTATTGAAATGCGCAGTCTGGCCAAGTCCTATCTGGTTCTTATATATGGAACAAAGTGGCTTTGTGTGATATTTCCTTAAGACGAAGCCTCGGAAATTCGACCATCTTATATGTTCGGAAAAATTATTCATTTAGACCCGTATACAAATGCCCGAAGCAGTTAATGTTTCACATTTTAACATGGCAAGAGATTTTTATGTGTCTTGATTAAAAAAATAATGTCCCAAACATCTGCCTTATCTTACCAATAACACATTTAATGATCCATCCGTGTGCCGAGAGGCGAAATTTTGCGCGGTCGATACTTTTTTTTATTTGCAATGGATATTATCCAACAAGGCAAAATCCAACATTAAATGCCATAAAACCATGGCAAAGAGAACAAACGAATTACATAAGATCTCTGCCTTTTATGAGTTGTAATAAGCAACAGCGTTTCTATAGACGAGCAGTCTATTGGTAAATGTTTCTTGTCATTCGTTATTGTAGGTAGCCATTTCAGGTAAAGTTATTGGTAGTGGGTACACCATGAGGAACAATCTATCGTATATGTATAAGTATTGCAGCGATCCCCACACTCCTGAACAAATAATCTTCCGTTGTCTAAGATTTTATCCCTTTAAAACACCTTTGCGGGCGGTTGGGAGAGAAATTCCAGTTGCCCTGACGCTATCGGTGCTAAAAGAGGCAACATGCAGATGATCATTTGTCATGTTGCTGCTAGTGGCGGTGAGGTGGTTTCTTTTATCCGTTAGGTAGGTACACCTTCATACGAGTGAAATAATGGAAATACAGCCTCCGACCCCAATGAACTAAAATCTGTTATATTTCTAGTGGTCGAGCAGTGGTCGGTGGGCTGTGTATTAGGCTGCTGATCCCCTGTTCGATGTTCCACCGTAAAACAGACACGATATCCGGGTAGTAAAGTATTTTGCGTCGAAAATGGGAATAATTTTAGATTGGGTTCGTCCCGCTGTTCAAACAATCACCAGCAACGTTTTATGTCAACCAGACAAACAAATTAAGTACATTTATTTTCTGATTTATTTATCCACATAATACCCCAAGCCAAGTTATAAATTTTTAATAGCCCCATATACGCTGGTAAAATTCTTATTCGCCATCTCAAACGAACACAAATCATTTGTCATCCCAGCATGCCGCTTGGTTTATTTACAAGTAAAGCGGCATACTGGCGATGGCGAATAAGAATTTTACCAGCGTATATGGTGGGGCTATTGAAATTCGTGTCATGGCTTCGGGTATTATGTGAATAAATATATCAGAAGATAAATGTACATGATTTGTTTGTCTGGCTGACATAAAACGTTGCCTTTCAGGTGATTGCTTGAAAAGCGGGACGAACGGGGAAATAAGTGAATCCCCAAAAGTCGTTGCTGCAAATCGTACCGCGAGAATGCACCTTTAACGTATTTTTGCTAGTAGATTCGTATAGATTCTGTGTTATGTTCTGACGGCCTAGTTGAACCAATTATGGTCCTTGCATGTTGAACAGTTTCGGGGGGAGGGGGGCAGTTCGACAAAATGATTGTCATGCCACGCTAGGCCAGCTGTATAATTCCACCTTGAGTGTTAAACAAATGTTTTATTTTCTTTATGCTCTAAAACATCTAAAACATTGACAGCTTCCAACAAAGTTATGCTTACGTTATAGGTGTGATTATAATTGTTCAAGTGTCTGTTTTTCTGTATTATTATTATCATTATCTGTTAAACGTATTAATTATGCTCTCTGCATTCTTCAAAGTCAGTTTCAATAATGACTATTTTAGCTATATTTAACTTAAACTCCAAAGGAAAATGGAATGCCGTTGTCCCGAACTAAAGGCCCACCACTACATTAACATGGATGTCAGTCCGGCCAGTTCTTCCCAGAGATCATGAGAATGATTCTCTTCACGTCTAATATCCAATCGATTTATCATGCGCTATAGAGCCAAAAAAACTGTTTCATTGGTGGAAGATTCCAACATCCAGACCGAAGGACCTGGATATGTTGCCCCGGGCACATGTTTTAAAGAGTTATCGTCTGTGTTTTTGCCTTGCCCGTGCTCCGGGCTTATGGTGGATTACACTGCGGCTTGACATCGCAGTGGGAATTTTATTTGTAAATAAACTAAGCGGCATGCTGGCGATGGCGAATAAGAATTTTACCAGCGTATATGGTGGGGCTATTGAAATTCATGCCATGGCTTCGGGTATTATGGTGGAAGATAAATGTACATAATTTGTTAGTCTGGCTGACATAAAACGTTGCCTTCCCGGTGATTGTTTGAAAAGCGGGACGAACCCAATTTAAAATTATTCCCATTTTTAACGTAAAATACTTAAATACCCGGATATCAAAAGCAGCTTCGAGTCTGTTTTACGGTGGTACATCGAACAGAGGATCAGCATTCCAATGCACAGCCCACCGACCACTGGAAATGTAACAGCTTAGATTAGCTCACCAGTATGACGGCCAACCCAGCGGATGAAAGGAACCAACCTCGACGCCACTAGCAGCAAACATCACAATTGATCATCTGCATGTTGCCTATTATAGCACCAATGGCGTCAGGGCAACTGGAAGTTCTCTCCCAGTTTTCCACCGTAATTAGGCAAGGAGCGGTGTGAAGCGGACAATCCGTCGTCACATATTAGTGAAATACCCTTGAGTACGACGTTAAACCCCAATCAAACAATCAAACAAACTACCTGAAATGGCTTCTTACAAAAACGATTGGCAATAAACATCTACCAAAAGACGAACTTCTGTTCGTTTAGAAAACTAATAAAACGCACAGATCTTATTTACTAAGTGTGTTCTCTTTGCCATGTTTTTGTGGCATTCTATGTTGGATTCTGCCTTCTTGGATAACATCCATTGCAAATCAAAAAGTATCGACTGCGCAAAACTTCGCCTCTCCGTTATGTAAATTAAGCTAGAGGCACACGCATGGAATATCAAATGATTTATTGTTAGGAATAAGCAGATATTTGTGACACTACTTTGTAAATCAAGACCCATTAAAATCTCAAGCCATGCTGAAATGGTAAACACATATTCCTTCGGGCATTTGCATACTGGTCTATAGGAATACTTTCTTCAACTATATATTTTGAATAAATGAAGAGAGAAAAATTTGCTTGCCTATATACAGTAACTTCCCTGTGTTAGAAATCGGGACTTATTCTGCCGTGAGCCTCTATAGCTCAGTCGATAGAGGTTTGGGCCTGTAACTCAAAAATCGCGAGTTCTAATCCAGGTGGAGGACAGAAAATATTTATCTCTTGATTTATTCAAAATATATAGAAACTTTAATAGACCCAAGGAAAATATTGTGGGAGTAACATTATTAGAAGTCTACGGTAAGAGTTATGCGGCTTGTTTTTTTTAATTATTGTGGTCAAGCAAGCTGGCAGACCCGGTGAGATTGTCAAGAAAAGACCTGTCTATTTTGATAATCTAACTACACCTTTATTTTAGTGATTTATTGACTTACAATATGATAAATGTTTGTAAAACATTAAACAGTCTATTTTAACCAGGCATAAAAACAGGTCGTCAATTCTACCCCAAACGAGAACATCTATCATAATTAATTGGTTAGATTTTGTGTCATTTATCATTTTGAAATATGTTTGGAACACTATCAAATTGTATAAATAATCAAATTTTCTTGATGTATGATTGTCTTTGAAATGTCACAGATCACCAGAACAGTATTGTTAATAGCATCGTCTTTCTATTTTTAGTGTGTGAAAATAAAGATAATCATAGTTACACACCCAGCGTTGACGTTGTCCGGGTTTGTGAAGTTTCAGATTGTGTTGTATTTTTCTTTGTTTTTTTGCAATTTTTTTCACTCCAATTTTATATTCAACATTTGTCATTAAAGTATAGGCCAATAATGCGTCATTTCCATTTCTATGTCTTTTTGTAAACTAATGTTATTGAATATAATATTGTGCCTTCGTGCCTAGTTCTTATCACTCACTTAGCCTACATCCGAATAGAACATTCATTCAAATTACAATGGTACAGTGTTATGGCCCCTAAAGTTTTGTGGCCCATCATAATCTAGTCTAATTGAATTCCCGGCGTTTTACTAATGTACCTCACTCCGATAAAGTATAAAACATTTTCACATCGATCTGCTTTATAATAACGAATCTGACAAACGGCATGGCGATTATAATAAGCTAATCAGCACCCACAGAGGATAATTGGCAAATACCAGTTTTGTTAAGACCAAATATCACTTCAGACACGTTTATCAGAGATTCGCTGTTATAATAAAACAAATCATGCATCTAACTTTGACGGGGTTTCGTTGCTGACATTCAAAGGGCAAACACAAATGCCTGTTTCCTTGAGATCAGCGCAAATTTATTTTTTTAAAAGGTCTCTCCGATTTCCATATTTAAACCAGTATCAGTCGCCGTCAAAGTTTTCGTATGATCGTCAACACGGTATCTCACCACACAATATGGATGAAACTCTGTTATAAGGAGTTGTGATTATTCCCCATCAATCAAAGATGAGAGGATGAAAACCATACGGAGATAACCCAGTGTTCTGAAATATGTTTAGCTTCCACAGAATGGCTCAATTTAACGCTTGAATAATATATACGATTATTACAAATTAATCCGGAAAAAAAATTGAATTCTGGGAAATGCCTTGAGGGCCATGTTTATATCGTGTTGTCGTCAAATTTAATAAACAACGGCAAACATATAAAAAAAATAATCCGTTTTAGTCGATCCTGCTTACTCTGTGTTATAATATTGAAAATAGTATGTTCTCCAGAGCGTTACATGTCCTAGTCACTGGTATTTCTCCACAACCACGATACTGTTTCTTCTTTGTATCAGTGTAAGTGGTAGAAATGTTTTAAAGTTTCGATCGATATCAGTACTCACCCTGCTACATTATGCTGGGGTGGCATATTCATCAGAAATGTCGACCCTAATAAAGCTAGCGCGACAATAAGCGGCTCACATCTAAATACGTGCCTCGCAGTGCAAGGGAGACAACTTGGAATAATGAAAATAATATCATAAAATTATTTCTCTTTTCGTTGTGCACGATAGGGCTTGATAACAAACTACCCGAAGATTAGGTTTCTAAAAACAATTTGTTAGTAACTTGATGAAAAGTGCAAAGATTTCAAGATATGAAATAGAAGCGCACTAAAATGTATAGCCTACGATAGAAAGATGACTTGTTGTGGTATTTGTTGTGGAGTTGCCGGGATTATTACACTAATTTGAGTATCACGTGATTGGTAAAGTTGTTTACTTATGTATTGACCAATCAAATCACTGCTGCTCTTCGCTGATTGGATGTAACATTTCCGGCAAGTTTTCTTGACAATTGAATATCCGATTGATAGTCAGTTGGAGAGCAGAATTCAAGAAGGCAGTATTTGACTTTGGTTAAATATTTTTCGTAGTTTATGTTTCGGCGATACTTTCTAAATTATAATTATTTCGGATTCTTTGACAACATTGGATAAGATAACGTGAGTAAACTTTGTAAACTTAGTTATTAAATATTTCTCTCTTCACTGATTCAAAATATATATATTTAGATTTATCTCTGGTCTTGTGTGTTGATCTCTCTCTCTCTCTCTAGTGATTCACAATTAGTTACAAGATCCACGGCTAACATTCAGAACAAATTGGATGAAACAGGGGATCTTAGATCTTACAGTTGCGAGGTATTGTACGCGTTTCCACTCTATTTAACATCTGAAACAGCTTAGAAAATGTACGCAATAATATTCGGCAAACCAGTCAATAATAGTTTGACGGTAAGTTTAATGATATAAGTTCTATGGTTTTTGCTAATGTTTTAACCATTACGACGACATACTACTAAATTGCATTTCATTTCATGTTTATTCACCATATTTACTATTTACAAAAGTTGACTAAGTAACGTATATGGTGGCGGGAATAAAGTTCTATGAAGAACTTGTTTTATCCCTGTTATAAGGGCGAGTTAGATAAATTTAGCTTTTGTTAGAAATGTCTATGGTTGAAACATATTTTTACGACTGAACTTATTTACAAACATGATGGCGAGAAATAATATTGCGAAATAGGCTCATAACACAAGTAAATGATCGGTTAATTTAGCTTTGAAAAGAGACATTGATTCAATTGTTTTAATATTTTCTGGAAGGTTATTCAACTCTCGAGGGCATTTAACTACTAATGTGTAAAGTGACAAATTTGAAGTGTACAATGGTCTAAAGAGGTTAAATTTCTGAGTTCGAGTCGGGTATTGATGAATGTCAGACTGTCGTGCAAAGAGAATTTGAAAATTTAGT
>JAQQZZ010006609.1:0-11762 GCA_030265115.1 Mopalia vespertina
AAAATTACAAACTGTAGGTGTTCATCTATTCCATTTTTCCGGTTGTGTAGCAGATACACATTTTTAACGCGCTCAATGTGATTTGTTGTGGGGAGTTAAGCGGTGAACTTTTTGAGCCACGTGTTATAAACGGGAGCAATATAAATGAACACAGAGCGTTCATAGTTTTGTTTACCTACCGTTTTGTGATGACAAGCAAGGAATTTGTCATCACGAAATGTGAATATATCAATAAAGGTGGATTGTCCTATTAAAGTTTTTAGCAGCGCTTAAACAAATGACATGCACCAACACACAACACGATACCCCTTTTACTTGTGTACATTTCGTTGCAGCCCAGACTTCCGTTTTGATCGAAAGGTTTCAAGAAACCGGAAACCTTTCTCAACGAGTATTTTTAAGTTTTCTTGCGTCTAGTTTTTTAGACTGCTACAGAACTCATTTGAAAATCGCCTTGCTTGCCTGTGGTTTGTGTAAGGTTATAAGTCTTGCAGCACATTCATCCTGAATGTTGAAACCCTTATCTGATCGATTGAATCATGCGGATCAAAAACATTCAAGAATCCAGAGCAAAAAGTAATAGCCTTGTCACTAACTCTGGCGCCATACACCAATGAAACATATGTAATGTTTGAATTCCATGCAATATTGATAAAGAATGTACCTAATACGCCTAATCATATAATCTGCTGTTTGTAATTTGACCAGGTAATGGATTGCATTTTCATATCCTCAGGGGTTTATCAGAAAACCACTGAACAATCTATGATAGCTCCCAATCTTGGAAGTTGCTGATATCTTCGTGGCTTCTTTGTACAGGTCTTTGACTGGGCCATTATAAGAGGAAGCCAGACTCTCTGTGGTATGAGATATAAAACTGTGTGACAACAGGGTCACATATATTTTCGAATATATCCGCAAAATGATTATTTAAACGTATCTCCATTGTTAAGGTAAGCAGGAATTCATTCTTGCCATTAAGTCACCTCTGCCTAATAAAATGCAATGTTAAAAGAATAAATAATTTTTGCTAACGCTGATTTGAGATAAAATGCTAGTTTTCGAAAACAAGCTATACTTGTAATAGTACGTTGTTATGCGAGAATGGAGAAAACAAACTGGTGATCATAACAAAATCTAGTTTCTCGGAAATGTTTATTTATATTGAAAAAACATTATTTGGGATAAAACAAGCTCTCTGAGCTTTATTCCCGCCCGATAATCACGTTATCTTGTGTATCGCTGGGCTTCTTGTTCCTGATCTCTGTATCCACTAGGAAAGGACAAGCAATAATATTATAACTGTAGTTATTTCAGTTATATCTGCAGTTATCAACACTTAGAAATTATTTTTCTTTGATCTGTTGGTCGAACATGGAAGCTCAGTAATGCTATGGTTCTGTATTAAATTGTGCTTAAATTAAATTTAGAATTTCATAGATATTATGTACAGTCTCATGGGTGAATAAATTAGTCAATCAATCAATTAATGTTAATGGATTCTATCTCCGGTGTGACATCACGTAATCCCAATCTGTTACGTAGACATACGTCATTTACCGGATGCACCATTATGAAGTGCTATTAAAATACCTATTACGCGACTCATCGTGTATGAGGGATTGGGACCAGTTGTTATGCTCAGTGAAAATTAGGACGTCATTTGTTATTTCATTGTAAACCTTCGACTCTTTATTATTAAATTATGGTGCATTATTGAAAGGAAATTATGCTGCTTTTTTTATTGGTAGACCGCACTTTGTCGATATTGGTATGGGTTGAACAAAAGCTTTCTCGTCCTTTAATATTCCAGGTTTTGCAGCCTGTGTGTGTTACATTATCGTACGAGGTGACCCCCTTAACTGGTTACGTTGACACTGTAAACTAATCTTGTGCAAAAACTCAAGCGAAGAGTTTGCACATGCTCTGTCTGGACTAAAACAGGAAGTTAAATTTTATGGTACATTGCACTGTAAATATAATTATCTGTACATATTGTCTGATATCAACATAATATTTTGGAGCGTGTCGTTTCAGTCGTCTCAACAAACTCTGTAGTTGATACGGTATGATGTGGGTGTGTTTTCTTTACCCGCTTGCTTAGGTTGGTTCGTATGAAATATAAACACCAATTTATAATGACAAAAAAATCCATTTTGCATTAACGAATAAGTACATCGTCTGGGTATTTCGTTTGCCGAGGGGCGATGTGTGTCTCTGGGGAAATCCAGTAACATTAGTATCATTAAACCGTTTGCTTAGTTATGAAATACGACTTGCATCATATATTGATCGAGTGATGAATATTTTATAACAAGGCGCAAGTGCAATAAAATCACATATATCATATATGAAAACGTTGCATAGATAAAATGTAGTCCCGTGATCGTGTAACTGACGCTTCATCGTGATAGATTTTGGATCTTATTGTCCGTATAAGAAGCTAATGTTAGTTATTTGCTTTTAATTGGTAAGGAAAGCGTTCCATATATTCATAATCCAAATAGTTTTGTTCAGAGAAAAAACATAATCTCAAGCAGACATGTCACAAGCAATATAAGCCGGCACAGGGACGAAACTGGTTCCATGTTATAGCCACTACATGGGAGACGTAGTACCCGTGGGATCCAGGGACGAAATAAGGCAACAGAGAGACTGGACACAAGGTTGTATAATAATGTGAATCTGACCTTATGCATTGATTCAAACTAAGTGCACATTGCTGGGCCGCAAAACGGTCCGGCTGCCACTAAACGAAATAGATTTATAACTAGGTAACTCTAGGAGTGTACGGAATAAACTTTTCATCCTGTGTTGTTACTGGCTATTTGCGTTTCGACCGACAAAACCAGTTTCGTTTTATTTTAAATGTTCGAATTTGTGTTCCTGAGAGTGTGCAAGCTTTCTAATCCCAAGAGGCTTCTAAAACGTCAAATGGATTTACTTTTAATGAGTTAAATCTATGTCCAAATTTGGACGATTTTGACCAAGTCGTGTTTCTTCAACCTGTTTGACTTATACCGAGATATACCATACATTACTATGATAGGGTGACACATCTTGACTGGAAGAACGCAGATTGGCACAGTGGAGCTGTTAAGGTAAGGTAAGAGCAGTAATATATAAATATTTTTTAGAAATTTATTTTATACGCAGACCATTGTTAGTAACATCGTTTTGTAAATCAATTTTCATAATTATCAATAGTTATACAAATGACAATATTAGCATTAAACAGCAGTGGATTTTTATTTTCCTCTCTCAGTATTTGAAATTTATCATTTTATTTGAGGTAAACTTACATATGAATACATATTTCCTGTGTATATATTAAGCAAGTTATGTTGAATATAGTAGGAATGCTTGTTAACTGTTCGATATAAATTTGTGTCAATTGTATTTATAACGACAGTATTGATACTAATAAGATTTCAGATTAACAAATCTTTGCCAGATCCTTCTATCCTTAGATACGGCTGACTAATTATTGAACAAAGTAGGCCCCAGCTGAATATTTTCTTGTTGTTTTGCTTCAAAGGAGCAAAGACACTATCGGAGAAATTCTGTAATTGACATGCAGGCGTCTCTCATTTCCAAATAATTATCCTTTAATTTTCTCAATTTTCCACCTTGCCTCCCGAAGATTGCTTTTAAGTAATAGCACAATACGCAAGTCGCGCGGAAGAATCTTTAATTAAAAGAAATGTTTCGCTGGATAAGAAGTGACTAAAAGCTGCCGATATCATGCCTCCAGCGATATTAGTTAATGATATGTTATCAAAGGATATTTGTAATTACGCCACACTAGTGAATTACATCTGCAATTTCCTGACACTGTAACGAATCTGATGCCGAACACTAATCAACAAATGTATTAATCAGTCCGTCAATTAATGTATAATCATCAAACGGTTTTGGGCAATCATTTTGTGATTTGGTAGTGCTAACCTTTCTTCCAGCAAGTACCGAGAAATTGGCTCGCTTGTAGCGACTAAACATTTCTTTTATCATATTACCCTCATCGAGAAAAAAAAAACAACGAAACAAATTAGGATACTGAATGAATCGGCAAAATGTCAACGTCCCTGCACTAATTTAAAGTTCAACATAGACAACAATTATGTCAAGACTGCTTTATTTAAAAGTGAGTGAAGAGGTGTGGGGTGCCGCCATGGAAAATGGTGTATAAAACAGACACTAAGTGGAAAAACTGCACACAAAGCTAGGCAAGATTGAAGGTTCTAACCGCATTCTAAAGTATAATCGATTCTACTTTCTTTGTAGAGACATTGACTCTAAGATACACCCTGGCCAGCCTGTTTTGCACTTCCTTTATTTGCCGATCTGTGGCAAACATCGCTCCCAAATATTGGCGGAAATTAATCCGCAATGGCCGCGCATGGCGTACGAGAGTTGCCTTAGTCTTGCCTCTATTCGAACTCTCGCGGGAATACGATTGTTCTAGACACTTTTTGTGCCGAAAGTGGTATTGTTCTCTGTGATTAGAACATTATTTTCAGATAAGCCTAGTCAGCTCACAGAGTGTGGACAACGCGTGTACTAAGCAAATGGCGTGGCAAGATAACGTAAATAATTGGTCTAATTAGCTGAACGTGAACATAAAAGGAGAAGGTTTATTGTAGCTCTGAAATTAACACAACTTTCAATCGCACAATTGTGGTCAGCTAAGATATTTATAATGATCTCATATCCATTTGTTCGATTGCTCGGAAGTGCCGTTATTACGGCTCAAGGTAAAATCCCACTTTGAGCGTTTTGTCCCTCCAATTAGCCAGATTGTCATCGGTAGGAGAGCTGATCTTAATTACCTTTGAGATGCCAATAACTACAGTATCTATCCACGTGGGAATTAAGTGTGGCTGATTTACCAATCAACGTATCTTCGAGACGTGTGTCCAGCGAGTCTTTAATACAGGAATCCATATTATTGATTATGTTACATAGCCGAACCACTCCTAGTACTTCTTGCGTCCTCTCTGCACGTAATCGCTTCACAACATATATATCCGTACGTTGTTTCTAAGAAACGGTATAGGAACAGGTTGGACCTAATGTCTCTTTGACATTGATTGGTTGTTTAGTTTGAGGGATTGGCCATTCAGCATTCAGTACATTTCGTGCTCAACATTCTGAACAAATATATCGATAGTAGATGTTTAGTTCCCATTTGAAGCAAAAAATGTCATTTCACTGGGGGCCTTTTTAGTAACTGGAAAATGGGTAAGTATGTGTGACGTCATTTAAAAGCGTAACTGTCAGGAACGCTTTGATTGATTGATTGATTATTGTTTCACGCCACATTCAGTAGTATTTCAGCCAAGCCACGGCGTGAACAAATGCTTTGTCGACAGAGGACCCTCTTTGAAAGATATGATAACCTCCTTGCTGGAGTCTTGAGATTCCAATCAGCTAAAAGAGAATTGATGAATACATAACCTCTTAAAACGCAAATGTTCAATGTTTAAGAGTCTGAGTACATCGGGCATGACTTAAATCCTCCTCCGTTATTCTTTAACGCGTGAGTTTTCAGAATACATTCCTGACGAACTAGTTACGAAAAGTCTCCTAGCCACTTTCGAACAGCGGGTTTTCATCAGTTACTGTTGATTATGAGATTGACCAATCAGAAAACCAATACGCATATAAGTGATTGAGACAAACGACAAGCCAAAATATTAAATTTTTGACACTAAGGTTTAGCGGCAAGAATTGTATTATAGCCTTTGGAGCTTCGTTGTAAGTAATTCCATACGGAGATAGGTTTATTTTATCGGGGTTTGAACATCGTACTCAATATTATTTCATTTGTGACAGCTGTAGACTTCGTACTCTGTGTTTCTTTATTAACGTGGAAAACAGAGAGATATCCTGGCGAAAACCACTTCCTCTTTTCCCCTGTTCAAGATGTGTGCGATACATCGTTGAAGGAAGAGTAGCCTAACACGCTAACCACTTTTCCGCGGTCGCGAGACCCCTTGACATAATTTACGTTACATTCCTGGTTATCAGGACGTATGTCATAAATTGCATTCGTGTAAAATACTTTTGTTTTGCCTTTAGGCCCAGTCCTAGATGGGGAAACTGTCAACTTTCTAGCTTCCTGTGTGTAAGTAGAAAAACGGAATTTTTACTGGTAGAGGGTTGCGTCACGTCAACCCGCCGTGATCACATGACCTGATGTTCAGTGCCTACAGAATCCAGTAAAACTCGTTTAAACACATTTTAAGAGACCAAGTTGCCATTTTTCGGTTTTAGTTCAATCTTCAAACTAATAAACAATACGATACACAAAAATCATACAATTGCTCAAATGACTGATAGGACTGATTATCCGTTATTCAACATACAGTAGATATGTTTTGTCTCCGATACGTTGTGTTACTATGGCATCGATCAAGCAAAAAGTGTGTCTTACACACAAATATATAAGAGGAAATCCCTCACTTGGTAAAATCGATTTGACAAAAACTTCTGTCCATAACAGCAGATTGGCTCATATCGTAAAAGCTTGTGATACATTTGGTGTCATCTATCACCGATTTGTCGACATCTTAAGTGAGGCCTGGGGGCGTTTAAGCTTTCAGACCACAAAAGTACACTCTTTTACGAAAAGGGTATTTTCGGCTAATGGACAATTACCAGCTTTTTACGTGTTTTCATAAGACGAAGTGCTATAGATCTTTTTGTATTTTTTCATTCAGTTCTAGTCATAATGTCGTTCTATTTAGTCCGGCAGGAACCAACTTCCCATCGATATGTTTCTGGAAATTGGGATATAATTAAAAATGCTGTTTATGACATCAATTTATCGGAATGAAAAATATAGTTAATTTGATGTTAGCAAAACTCAGAGCACCTAGTAACTGCCTTTAAATTATGAATGTTCGTCATCCAAACACATTTTTTCCCCCTAAGAATCCAACAACAATGTCATAAAATTGGAGTACAGTTTTATTACCGATACGCGGATAAATAACATTAAAACATACGTTGCGTTTATCAGCGACAATTTTTAGGCTAATATTTATTTAAGTTACTCAGATCGAACATGTGGCATACACGACGCGATACTACATAAACGTTGTCCAGTTTTGATTGGATAGTATAATAAGGGGCCTCGTTGATATGTCTTTAAATGACCAACAATAGATGTATGTAGAGATTTAGTTTCATGGGCGTAACTACAAACTTATTAACTAGGTGAGATCAGCGATTGAACTCGTTAAGCATACCTGAGAGGTTACACCAATTCACCAACACTCCATTGTACATGTACCCTACTGGTTTGGAGCGGGTGGTTGGAGGGAGCTTCATGTTGCCCTGGTGCTCTCAGAGCTACAGGGGAATAGGAAGCCGATCTGTTTGTGGTGTCTGTATTGCGTCCTGTTATTGTCCGGTATTTGTCCCGTCTTGTTATTATTTGTTGCCAGTGGTGTTGAGGGTGGTTTCGTTCACCCATTGGGCTGGCACGTCGTCATATAAGTGAAATACCCTTGAGTACGACGTTAAACCCCAATCAATAGGTCTGTGGAGTTGTCAGCATAATAATAAACAATTTACTTTATACATCTGTTGGAACAACACCTCATCGTTTGACAGAGACCCCTTCATCCCCAACACTTATTGTAATAAGAATTTCGAATTTAATTTTTTCACGATCATAAACTTTGAATGTTTAACTTTAAAATAAAAGGGGTTAAAACATTTTTGTCCCTTTTTGGCAGAAGAGGTAAAAAAAATACCTCAACACAAAAAAAAAATGTATGCAGATATCTTTCCTTCACTTGCTATTAATTCAAATAAAGCTTAGAGGTGAAGCTATTAAATTTAGATGAGACAATAATAAATTAAAACTATTGCGAAATAAAATATACAGCCATTTAAGGCTATGCTTAAAAAGATGGCGAGATTTGAAGGTGATTTACTTTATATCTCAGCGGTCATCTGGAAATATCGCTTCTGTACGGTGGGCTCCAACACGTATCAAATAGTTTATTTTCAATAGAACAAAAGCAGAATGGCTAAAATCACACTCCAAAGTCTCTTTCATTACAGTGACACGAATACCCCAAAATTTTATTTCACTAAATAATATAATGCAATAATATATTGTTGTAACAATTTCTGTAATTGTGGTCAACATTTTACATGTTATATTTAAAAATGAGAAATTAGAGTTTAATATTTTTTGTAAATTATAATTTAGTGTCAATGAAATAAAATGTATATGTATTACCTTACAGTATCGGAAACCCTAGAGGGTCAAACATCTTTATTGGCGTGAAAATTCGTGGTCGCTCTTCCTTAAGTCTTTGTTGTCACTTACGGCGAAGACCCTGATAGACAGAGGGCCGAGTTCGAATCCCTGTGGAGGCAAGCACCTGTTTTTCTCTACAATACCAAGATATTTACAAAGATGAGTCACACTGGTGGCGGGATATCAATTTATTGTAAAACCGATAAATGAATAATATTGAACTCTTAGCATCTGAAAATTTAAATAATCTCGCAGAGGCTGGTTTAACAATATAGGTCTTAATTAATCTAGTTATGTTATCAGTGACCTTTATACATATCGAGAGGTCTCCTATAGTGTATATATTTCTGAAAATAAACTATTTTTACAAATATATTTACACTGCTGCCGGCATGTCCATCAGTTATAAAACCAATAAATAAATAAATAAATAATTTTGAATTCTTAACATCTGAAAATTTAATTCATCTCGCAGATACCAGTTTTTAAATATATGGTTTAATCTGTTATCAGTGACCTTTATACGTATCGAGATGTCTCCTATAATGTATATATTTCTCAAAAGTAAACTACACTGGCACAGGAATGTAGATTTTATTAAAATCGATGAATCGCCTGTTGTTCTAGATAAGTTCCCAGAGACAATCGCGTATTGTTATGGGTAACTAAAAGATATCTCGAGAGAAGGTAATGACCATGTATACGGTGTGGAAAGTATGTGTTAAATATAAGCAAACGAGTAATTCGGTATGAGTTAAGAATAAATCAACCTGCGAACTGGTATTTCAAAGAAATATAATTTTAACCAATGAATATATGTGCGCTAAGGATACATTAACATCCATTCTAAAATAAAATCTATTCTACTTCCTATGTCGTGACATTGACTGTAAGATATACCCTGGCCATCTTGTTTTGCACTTTTTTTTATTTGCTGGGCTGTGGCATACGTTGCCCCAAATATTGGCGGAAATTAATGCTTGATGGCCTGGCATAGCCTACGAGAGTTGTCTTAGTCTCGTCCACTATAGATACTCTCGCGAGAATACGATTGATTAACATCGGGTGTCAAGTTGGTCTTATTTGAATACAAAATAAATTATTCAGACCCTTTATTGAAACCCGGTGGATACAACGTTTTAAGAATTCTATCTAGTTTCTTTTTCAGAGAATTTGTTATTCTCAATCGGCATGATTTCAAAATGACCTTAACCCGAACCAGGAAGAGACAAATGTTCAGCTATTGGGGAGGTGACTTGTAACAAGTGTATATATTTCTAAAAGTTAATCACACTGGCACAGGGATATTGATCAATTAAAATCGACGAATCAGCTCGTGTTCTAGATAAACTCCCAGAGACAAGTTTTTAAATAGGTCCTAATCTCGAATTATTAAGGGTAACCTGCAGACATGTCGAGAAAAGGTAATGATCATTCACATGATATATAAAGTATTGATAAATGTTTAGCTAACAAGATATTCGGTATGCGTAAGACTAAATCAACCTGCAAACTGGTATTTCAGAGATATAGAAGTTAACCAATGAATATATCCGCTAAAGAGAATGGGTGTCTGATACAGATAGAAATTTCGCCGTAACCAGTAGGTTGTGTCTCTTGTATGCTATAATGGGTCTTTTCGGGAACGGAGTAGACATTTTAAGAAAAAGATTGTGCTATTCCTGTATAAGGAGACTAGCAAACTGGGTGTTAGGCTGGTCATATTGGAATACAAAATTAATGGAATAATTTTTCTTTTTGAGACCCTTTACCTGGTTACTAATTAAAACCCAGTGGATACGTTTGTAGAGTTTCAATCCATGACGTTTCTCTGTCTAAACGTTTCTGTTTGGTTTCCTCTTCAAAGGGAGGAATTTCCGTTTCAATCTGCATGATTTCAAAGTGACCTATGAGTTTTGAGCTAATGGAACCCGAATGAATGTTGGCTCTAATCCGATGGGGATTTTTATTTTTACCATCGTATTGTTTCAGACATTTCTTACAAGTTATGAGGTATACCACATTTTCTGAATCACAATTAATAAACATTTCTAGTTTGCTGCCTAGCACAACATGCCAAATCTGATATACAAGTATATATATTTTGAGTAGGACTGAATATTTTCCCACAACAGTTCGAGATTTAGATCTATATGCGGAAATTTGTCACTGGGAGTTTTCTTCCCTGTGCCAGTGTGATTATTGTTTAGAAATATGAACCCCACTCACAACCACTGAAATAGACTTGATTAAAAAAAAAGAAATTTGACTGTGACATTTTGTAATAGATCCTACGCATACACGACGGTTCCAATGTGCAAAAGCAATTCAAACTTTTCAAGGAGTTCTGATGTGGATTAAGCAGTATTTCTGCAGGAAGAAAGCCTTTAATCCGGGTAACTACTTTATTTTCCTGAAACGTATCAGGATTTTAATGCTTATTTACAAAAGAAGATTTACTATGTGAAAGGTGAGCAAAATTATTTAAAATGTACGTTTGGAATACAATCGTCTTTGTTTAATTACATTAATGGGAAAGCTACGAAATCTTATTACGCTGTGAACGGGCGATTTAACGTGCAAGACCATCTGGTGCTTTATAACAAACTAAATGTAATAATTAATGAAAAATAAATTGAGAATAAATGAACAAAAAAGCCTTATTAATTTCCAAGTAAATAGTTTGGACACCTATACCTACCCAGCTCTATTATACTGTTGTTCGATGTAAAGAATCGCGTGTATTCGGGCTACTGTCTTATTAATATATATATAAGGTTACAAGAGAAAGGGCGTGTAACTCTGCCTACAAAGTGTTTCCCTGGCGATACCACATGCTAATTACCCTTAGATTCTTGATTACCCAATTAAGAAAAAAGTTGTTACGTTTCAATCTGGTCTCAACGGGCCTATTAGAAAGATTCCCCACCCTAGCTGCAAATTGGAACTCTTCAAACAGCAATGTTGCGGTTTATCTTGGTTGAGTAGCACGCTGATAAAACAATTCCCTCGCGTGCCCTTTGCGGTAACAAACGATGTGTGATGAATTTTTAACGCCGTTCCACTCCACTTGAAATTAACCACAACAGACATAATAATGCGGAGGTCATCGCCTATTCGTAGAGAAAAAATATATAAGTATTAACTAGTGTAACAAATATGGCTTAAATTTATTAAATAAAATGTGGAAATATACAGTAACAATTTCTAAAACCGTTTTTAACGCAAAAAAGCTACAGATAAACTGTCCATGAACGCAATTTAAAATCTTATGCAATATATATTAGTTGAAAAACGCAAGACAAAGTTTACACAATTAATAGAAAATGCTTACAGATAACAAAAATTATCCAAGCGCACATTGTGTTACAAGTAGGCCCTATATATATCAAAGAGTGACATTGTATAAATAATTCATTCATTCATTCATTCATTCATTCATTCATTCATTCATTCATTCATTCATTCATTCATTCATTCATTC
>JAQQZZ010006620.1:0-11760 GCA_030265115.1 Mopalia vespertina
AGAGTGGCTTTACACAAAGCACATTCGGCTTGTTTATTTTCGTTTACGAGAGTGAAATGTGTCCATACTGCCGATCGTTTTGCGCTGTGTACGTCTGATGGGTCTTAGTGAAGCATTTTATGTCAAATCTCCTGAAATCACGCGGAATCTCGCTAGTTATTTTTTTTATTATATACAATCTAGTTAACTAATAGTATGGCCAAAGTACTATTATGGACACTGCAGCTGTAATGGGGTTGTTTCGCAAATTGCTTTCGGGTTTCATGTTAGAGAACTGTGGCCTTCAGCAGTCACATGGTGCCCTTCAGCAGTCAAATGGTACCGTCAACCATAAGTCAGCTTACTAAATGGTTAAACCTGGAAACCTCAATAAAATGACAAGTCTGCAGACTGCAGCAATTATGAATATGTCCAAATACTGCGAATAAAAGATGAAATTATATTGACATAATGATAAGCTTTTAGGATAAAATGTGAGCTGCAAAGCTTGAAAACAAACGGGTGCAGAGCTTTTCTTCTTCCGATTGTCCAAGTATTAGAAACGATGTCCAGCTTTCCATCTGTTTAAAAATCAAAATATTAAAAATAAATGTTCAAGAGGGCCACAGGTCGACTAACAATCAACTGTATTATTGGTAGCCGCGTGTATATTTGTTTATATGTTCAGGTTACAATGACGCAGTTTGGTCATTTTGTATCACAGCATTTGATAGTTGTTGGTTGGATAAAAAAGGAACTTAAAATGGAGCCAATTTAGCTTGAATATTTCCGCGTGAGATCCCGTGAATGTAACATTTTCATATATTTTCCAGCTTGGCGTCCAGCCGAAGACAATCTGGCACTTCATCCGGGGAATCAGAACATAGAACTGGTGCAAGTGAATTGAATCTGACCACTTTGTATGCACCCCCTTCTTATGAAGACGTGGTGCTAAACAGTAATTTAAATCTGAATTCAGAAAATCCTCCTCCATATGATTCATTAGCATCACTACATATAGAAGAAATCACCCCTGGAGGCCGCCGTTCACGCAGACTGAGAGAAGAACAGGACGAGTCTTCGTTATGTACCAGTCCTTCTCCTTCAGTATCAAGTGGCGATATTCAGACACTCTCCAATATGAACGTCAACAAAGATAGCGGATCAACAGAATCCGTTACACAAATTGTTGTTATGCACAACGAATTGAGCGAGTCGGGAATTCACACAATAGACACTTCAAACGAACATAATACGTCAGAGAGTTGATATTTATTAAAGACAATAATAGGGTTTTTTTTGTAAATATCACTTTGTAACATATAACACCCTAACATAATGGACCTGTCCGTCATTAAAGACAAAACGTGAATTCTTACTTCCGGGTTAGAGTTAACACTAAACATACTCCTAACAGTAACCCTAAACTTGACATCAAGAATGAAGTCATATATTACAGGACTGTCTACCACATATATAATGTCTAACATATGTAAATATTGTCCATCCTTCAACTCTGTGTACATACTTGTAACAATATCTATACATAGCAATGTTGTGATGATCAAACAATGTGCAATACAAAATATGGATAAAGTCCAATAATAAGATTAATTTAATACAGGTAATTAATACAGGTAATTAATACAGGTAATTGGAAATGTAGACATTTTTGTGCTATAGTGGGTTCATACACTCTCTGATTGGATCTCCGGAAGTTTGTCATCGCATTTAACCCTGTAGAAAATGGAGTTGAGTGAAGTCATTCTCACTATAACAGATGACGTCAGGCCCTGTCGAGTTCGCGAAAGGTCATGTTAAAGTACAAGGTCACACAACCCGGTGAGGCCGTTAGAGCCATGCATCGGGTTGTTATTAAGGCATGTTTTGGGGGAGCAGTTGCGTAACTCGACATATTTACAAAACTTATGGACGCCATTTGGATGCAGTTTCTGCTAAATATGCATTCTGTGTACCTGTGAGCTAATCGAGGCGGTATTTTCATCATGGAGTCCATGCAGTCAGTCCTGAGCTGCATTCTGTGTACCTGTGAGCTAATCGAGGCGGTATTTTCATCATGGAGTCCATGCAGTCAGTTCTGAGCTGCATTCTGTGTACCTGTGAGCTAATCGAGGCAGTATTTTCATCATGGAGTCCATGCAGTCAGTTCTGAGCTGAGAAACAAACCATGCGATGAGTTTGCAGCTCAAGTAAGCAAGGGTCCTGGGGCCTTACAGACCCCGGAAGCTCGTGGGTTACTAGATTTATAGAGCGGCGTTCTAGGCATTCTATGGGCTAAACTATAGCAAGAAAGCCAACTTAATAATCTGATACAGACTTTTTATAATTTTTTTTTATAATTAACAGATTCCAAATAAATTATGATCTAACAAATATGTTTTATTTGTGAGTATTGTCAGAAACTTAATGCCTTGGTTATTTTACTCCTATGATATAGGTTGTCCCTGGTAACAATGAAAGAAAAGACAGGACAAGCACAAGACGTAAAAACAGATAGTTTTTCTGTTGCTATTCCTTCTTTCTTCTCATGTGTCTCTTATTTTCTTGTTGTTATCTACAAAAATAAATGTACTTTAAGGCCAACCCTGATTTCAGGATCATAACTGTTTATTATTGAAAAATAACGACAAATAACTTGTACATTTTGGCATTCAAGCTTTCGGAAAATCTTACTCCATTTTCAAGATATGTGCAGGTAGAGTAAAACATAACGTATATATACAGTTGGAGAACAGTAGCAAATTTGAAAACAAGTTTTAACACCACGAGGTGAGAATAATTAACAATTAACTCCTGTTTATTGTTCTCATCTAATTGTTAATTGTTCTAAATACGATTAATACAAGTCATTAGTGGTATGTTTCCACTTGTCAGTTTACGACCAGACAACAAGGACAGAAATACTCAAACATTTAATAAAAAATACTATAAGATGTATTTATTTTATACACATATTAGTAAGCAAAGACTTAAGTACAACAAACAGTGTGGAAATAAATAGTAATATGTGTAATTTGACGGCCATAGAAATAAAGGAGTAAAGATAAATGATGTAATTATGAGTTAATTGTTCAAAATTTTAAAATGGAGTACAAAATCAATAAAACGATAAGTTGTTCTGTTGAAAATTAAACTTTGTTTGTCAACATACTTATAACGCCGGATGTAAGCCCTATACATACCAATATCTACTCATTTTGGACACAATATCCAGTCGTCTAGGACAAACATTTATCTCAGCCTTTGCCAAGTAAAGCGCCGAGGTTTTGTCGTCCTGATGTACGACTGCCGTCCGTCCGTCTGTCTGTCAGTTCGTCTTTTTGTCCTCAACATTATAGCTAGAGAACGAAACAACTCTGAATCCCAAAATTATGAAGCCATATTTTGAGATTGTGTACCCTGTTAAAACTTTACGTATTTATGCTTTATACGTATATATAAGTAGACTTAATTGTGCGATACACTGCCGTAACAGGGTACCTTAATAACTTGGTGAGGTATACATTTTGGACTGAATATATACATTAGCTCTTAGAACACTATCAGAGAACAGCGCGATGGAAGTTATGTCCCTTTCTTTCTTTTACATGTATGTTGTAGCTGTGAATCTAAAGATGCACACTGATCAAATGCAGGTATTTTTTTCGTCTAATAAAATTATAGCAGTATGCCAAATGTTCTCGGGTAAAATCCCTTGTTTAAAATCCAAATCTTTGAAAAAAATGATGAAAGGGGATATGAAAGGAATGAGACCAGTCATTATTTAAAATGTAAGGTTGAATGTGGATTTTTGGTGCCTTGGAAACTTTATTGAATGAACAGCGGCCCAGTTCGTACATGTAGTCCACGAAGATCGCAGTCCACAGTTCAAAGGGCGTGGTACGCAGTTTGCAGATCAAAGTAGGCAGTCCGCAGTTCGTAGCTCACAGTCCGCAGTTCACAATGGGGAGTAATAATCCTCCTCGCAGCAATAATTATTGTATATTATGGTGTCCTAACTGTCTTCAAAAGTGTAAATATGCAGTTTAAAATAAGTTGTCTTGAAATTTGTTGCTTATACCCTATATAATGTGTATGTGTATAAAAATAATGACGGGTCATTTGAATAACGAACAGCGAACTGCGGTCTTATTTCACGCAACTATTCTAGGCCGTTTTACTGACATTACAAATCTCCAGCGGATTAACAGCGATTAATAAGGATGCCATTATGCTCGGGACGATGTTAAAACGACTTAAATATCGCTTTACTTATTTGGTGGAAGTATTTTATTAATTTTTAATTTGATTTTATGCAAATAATTCACATCTGGGGTGAATAATTATCAATTCGAAGACTGCATGACCTATTCTTCATACTCCATTCCAGTCAAATGGCGGCCAGGCATTCCCAATAGCAGGAAATAATTCAACTCCTGTGTCGGCGTGACAACCCGTGACGGAAACAACATTATATGCCACAAACAGTGACAATGACACACGACAAACACAATAGGCATAGCATAGAACAATGGGACAAGGCATGTTAAGTTACAGGTGTTATGAATAAAGGGAAAAGATGTCATCTGTACAATGGTGGTCTTTGCTTTATCAACCACAGCTTCTTTTATTCTCCTAAGACCCAGTGCAATGTTATTTGTTAGAGATGCTAGTTTATTTTGGGCTATCTTGTGAGTTCGGGTGTTTATCCACAGAGATGATTATTGAGTTGGAATTTCAATTTAGCAGCTCGACGATGAATAACTTGGCAATTGTAAACAAATAAGTGTTTGTCCACAGGTGTGGACGAGAGTCTTAAGAGGACATGAGAAATTGAGAGTGACGAAGGATGCCAGAGAAAAGCGGCTTGGGCTGACCACTGAGCTGAGGTAGAATACTTAGTTATTGCGTCATTCTGCCTGGACTTACTCTGTTCTCTTGTCCAGAAGTCACGAATGACTCTTTATTTAGTTTTCCTGTTACTAACACTTCGTTACTACTTACTACAGCAACTGCAACAACAACACAGTGATTTACAGAATCCCTTAGAGTTATCTTCTCTTGGTGGTACTTGTTTGCGAGCGAAGTCGATAAAGACCTGCTGCAACGTGGTTTGACTGATGGAATAATCCTCTATTTTATATTCCTCTTTACCCCTTTCCAATGTCCCGAATATGTAAGCCAGGGACATATTAGAGTCTGTAATGTGGTAGTTCACATATCCATTTCCAGCATCAACCCTCTCATGTTTTGGGAATTTGATTTCTATAAAATTCAGAAACGCTTGTAGCACTGTACTGTCGTCTTCGTCGCCAATCCTTGCGATGAGCGAATAACCCTGTCCAAACTTGTTCTTTAAATGTTGTGGAGACCCCAAACACAGAAATCTTCCGTTCACCATAATGGCCACCCGGGTACACAGCGCATCACATTCCTCCATGCTATTGTAAACAAGCATATGAGAGTTAACTGATGAGTTTTGTTTGAGTTTTTAAAACGTTTTAATACTTATAATGTTGGTGATATATAATAATTTAAAAAGGATATTCTTACAGATGTGTCTAATTTGTACTCCTCAATGTTTTCCCTAGAATTAATCACGAAGAACATGTTTAATCTTGGGAAAATGTCAGACGTCAAGACGCGAGAACAATTGACATCCCCGACATCAGTGCGATTTACAATTATTCATTGTTGAGAGCATTCTGAACACGAGTCACCCGTTGAAATGTGACCATTCAGGTACAGTTTTGACCAATGACGTTGTTTTAAACCGAAATCTGAAACAAATTACGAAATAGCAGACCTGTTCCGCTGAAGTAACTAGTGCGCCTTTACATAGTCTTTGTACAACTTGCAGTTAAAATTCACATAAAATCAATTGATTAGGTAGTTTAAATGATATTTTATCACATGATTTATTTGACGCCAAGTATTTATTCCTGGCTAACAGTCATACCTGTGTGACGTCAGGATGAGCGTTCTCCCCGACTCCCTGATTGCAGAAAGAACATTCCATAGTTGTCTTCTGGCCGCGGGATCAACACCAGTCGTCGGTTCATCGAGGAAAATAACAGGCGGGTCTCCAATCAACGCTATAGCAGTGCTTAGTTTTCGTTTGTTTCCTCCACTGAATAGAGAAAAAGGGAAGCATAAAGCATACAATTCGGACAGCAACAATTCTAAACGTTGTTCTGGAAACTTCTGCTCGAAAGAATCTAAAGCAACCACTTCGTGTTTCATTAGCTGGCTTCCAAACGTTCGGAAACAAACTTCTCCGCCACCCTCCCTTCCCAGAAAACAGTGTATAGCTGGAGGGGCACATTGCCAATCATTTAATTGTTAAACGAAGGGGACCCTCATGATTAATCCATTACTATGTCGATAGAGTTTAGCCAACAAAGGAAAATAGCAGCACCATGTCCCTTAATTCACAGTCAGAAGTTTACAGTAAAAAAACTGTAGTTTTCCACTTTGTTTTTTAACACATTGCAACGGGTGTTTTTATTGGCTAGATAATGATTGACTTCATTAAACAGCGTAATGTGGAAGTAAAAATACTGTGAAAACACTTTTCACATCCTGATGGAAACATTTTTGTGGCTGTCTGGAATTGTACCTTCCAAATTTAACAGTATAAACTCCAAAGGCAACCAAAAATGTCCCAAAAATCTTCTGAACCAAAAAACAAAAACAACAAAAAGCATTAACGATTTCAGATGCAGCAATGCCAAGTAATAGAGTAAAATAACCAAGACCTTTGTTAACTGATGTTCACGGCCGTAATGTCTACTCTTTATCTTATACACGGGAAAGCAAATGGTCAAATTACCGACAATAATCTTTGTCAACACTCAATAAAATTCTGTGCTAAATACGGAGACCCTGAGGGACTGCATCAAGTTACGTGTTCGGTTCGAGTTGCTCCGGTTTGGTGTTAGTCGATAAGAGTTGTAAAGCATCGGTAATTCTCTGTGAACAGGTTGTTTTTGTTAACGCAGAAACCAAACAGAAAGAAAAATATCAGCGATTTTATTTCTTTACAATATTTATGGTAAAATAACAACAATAATAGCAGTGTTATACAGTATTGTATACAAACACTTTAAGAAATATAATTGAAGGTAAGAGACAATGGAAATATAAAATAACTTACAGAAACATACAATGGATCAGTGTATATACCTGCCTAAAAAGTTGAGTCCAAGTGAGTCGACTGTCATAAACCGGTCTGTAATGACAATCTACTTCGAAGTCTGCAGTAATAAATCCTTAGATCAACAGCCCCAATGTAAAAAATACGGAATTGTTCCAATTATATCCACAGAAAGCTAATCACCATGTCCTCAAAGTGACGGGTGCATAATATGCAGATCAGGTATAAAGCTCGACAAAGGACCAGGCTAGTTTCAGAATTCAATGGAGTAAAACACTGTCCAAATGCTGATACAAATACGATGATCAGTACGTCTTCATCTTCTTTGACTAAGTTGATACTGGATTGTGACTGATCTAAACTCATATAATCGATTTCATTTCGAAAGGGAGATACAGAAGTTTCCAGATATAATTGTAGAATCACATCGACTCTGGAAACCTAATTTAAACAATCATAAGATTTCATAACAATTTCCTCAAAACAAGAGAAACAACAAGAACGGTCTGGATTATTTTTAATGTAAACAAGCTGAGTGGCTGATGATAATTGGGTCACAATAGCTACCAGAATTTCAATATTGTTCTAAATGAAACGAAGTTTGACACATTGACCTACATGTGAATATGAAACAGCATTGATTGTACTATAAAAGAAACATATATAACAAACTTCCCCTTCAAAGAAAGAAAATTCTGACAAAGGAAACATCCAACTCCACTCCAATAATCTTTGAAATTGACCTTTTTATGTGTGTAGAAATGTGAAAGGATTGTGATCACTATATACAACAATGGGTCTAGATAAACGTTGAGATGCTGAAAAGCCAAAACCAAAGATAAACATTCCTTTTTCAACAGTGTAATAATTAAAAATAGTACAGACCTCAACATCAATAGGGGTAATTTGTATCGAATGGTAAACTAACATTGACAGTATGTTAATCAGTGATCTCAGTGCTATGTCTGTCTTGAATCCAGGATATTTGCCTCTATGGACATTTGCCCCTATGGACATTTGTCCCTTATGATGTGTTTATGAATTTCTGTTGCATGTTCTTTTAATTATAATAATAAGTTATTAATGGATGGACAGCCCCTTGGAGAGTAAACATTTTGTTTATTTATTATTTCATTATAAGAAGATTTTCGTTTGTGTCCGGCATCTAGCGAAATAATAATATGAAAATTTTGCCAGAAGTTATTGAATGTTTAAGTGTGAAAATTGTGATTCAGTTCGTTGCAACAAAAGGTAAACAAATTACCAGTACCCAGCGGATACCCTGCTGGTATCCGATTAATGTTTCAAGGGAGTGTGTATTGTGTCGCTGCAATTAGTGCAAGGCTTGTTATTATTTATTTGATTATTGTTTTACGCCCTACTCAATATGTTTTCACTTACACGAAGTCGGTGCCAGCTTTAAAGTGGGAGGAAAATCCACGATTCACCACAGGCAACTGGCTGTCTTCCCACATAACGCCGAGTGAACGATATTCGAAACAAGGCCGCCATTGGTGGAAGGTTATAGCTATTTAAAGTGAGACGCATTAACCAACAATAAATTTTGGAAAGGCATGTTTTGGTTTTCCACCGAAATATTCCCCACAAATTAATTTCTCCCTTGTCAACCTGAGCACCCTGGGCTCCCCCACCGTGATCACACTAACGGTAGGCTAATAGCGGACACCCCATTTTTCATACGACAACGATAGAACGAACACCTATCCTCAAATCGTCCCCACACTGCCTCCAAGTAGCTGGATTACAGTACAATACATCAAAATTTACAAAGTTATATATGTTGCGTTATCGTTGATAAGTTATCAAAACCTCTCCATAATCGGATTTATTTATGTTCATAGGGGCAAATGTCTGCGCACCGTCTGTCTTCATAAAGGTTTAACATGTTAACATAATATAATAATTATGATTGGCCCCGATCAGGAGTTTTGACAACTTAGTTCAAATCACTTAACCTTTTATCTATAATATAATGACCAAGGTATCTAGGCTCTAATGATTTCCCGGTTGAGTCCTAGGTAAAGGTTCGACACAGTCTGTCAAAATTCTACAGAATGGCTCGCCAATTTCTGGAATGGGCTGTAAAAATGCTTTAGGTATTGTGTTATTAGGCTTGCCTACTTTCTGGCATGTATGACAAGACCTACAAGTTTCTGCTACATCTTCCTTAATACCAGGCCAATAAAAGTGATAAGTATTTTGTGGTAAGTCGTATTATTACCTAAGTGACCTGCTAATGACGTCTCATGCGATATGCGTAGTATTTCCATACGGTAAGAACTAGGAATGACAACTTGATATTTAACCAACCCATCATCTACAGAAGCATCAGGTGGTCTCCCCTTTCTCACGAGTATGCATGAATTTGTATAATAACAAACAGAATCTTCTGACACCTCACTATCGTCTAAATTTTTATCAAAAATACATGAAATATCCGGGTCTTTATGCTGTTCAGATATAAGCTGAGAACTGGAAACAATCTTATGCGAGTTTGATAAAACTGGAATATAGGTCTAGGTTCATGTTTTGATAAAGAGTCCTCTGAGAACCATTCAGTTAAGAAACTATCACTCAAATCTACCTGATTCTTGTTACACACGGTGCTATTTTGACTATCACTAGTTTTCTTAGACATTAGCTCTACTAGCTACACAAGCAGGAAACATGTTTGGCACCTCATTTTCAATTGGATCAGAAGGCAGGTCTAAACAAGCTTTATCAGTAACGAGTGGGTTGATAAGAACCTTATCCCCAGCTAGATATTTACCTAATAGTAAATGAACTCCCGCAAATGAAACAGACTGTCTAACACCTAGCCTTACAGGCCCAAAGACTTAGTCTAATGACAGATGAACATCATGGAGAGGTAAAGTGACACAATCACTAGAATCTACACCCTTAATAAGCACATTAAAACCAGAAAACGAACTTTCTGACAATGGTAAAGTATCAGCCAGTACATAGAGACTGGGAGGAACCAGTATTTCTAAAAATCTTAATAGGGGTATAGCATGAAATAAACCACTGGAACGCGACACTAAACCACTATATATAAATGGCTCAAACAACCTCATAATCGCATGTTGTGGTGAACTTGTCTTAACCCTAGAGTTGTTAAACAAAAGGAAAAGACCACTTTTCTGTATCTGAGCTAGGTGAATAACTGGCACAGGCTTTATAGGTGTAATACATAAACCAGTAGGCTTAGATTTGTTATACTCTTCCCATATTCTTTTAAAACTCCAACATGCAGATATAACATACCCCAGTTTCTTGCAATAACTACAAAATACTTTGTTAAACTGCTTGTTAGTGTTTGTTTTTGTCTGACTATTTGATTTATAATCACAAGATGGTTTGTTCCCAATTACCGAACCACTGTCCATAAGGCTCAGGAACTAACTCATAACCTTTAAGAATTATGACTAACTAAGTCATAATTAGCAGCCTGCTCTACTAATAACTCAGGGTAAAGTTCCATAGCTTTGCCAAGCAACAAACTCTATAATAGCATAGTCCTAAATTTTTTAGGCGATTCCATATTTTCACCTATTTTCCCAAAGTGAAGAAAATATTTATCTACATCTTTTTTTCATCAAATTTAGATGAGGAAACACTCATAGCGGAAAAAATGGACTCTAGCTTCTTCGTTTCAATCCTTTTCCTCATTTCACTCTCTTCCCTTTCTCTATCTTATTCTAATTTCCTCATTTCAATTCGTCATACTTCTCTTTTTTTAATTTCTCTAACTCTAATTTCCTCAAATCTAACTTTTACTGCATGTCTATCTGTCTAAGTTCTATCTGGCTTACAGAAGATACCTGACTTTCAGATATATATAATCTAACGCAGACTCCCCACAGAAAGAAAATTCTCCACTATATTAACTGTAAAATAACAACAACAATAGCAGTGTTATACAGTATAGCATACAATGGCAGAAACACTTTAAGAAATGCAATTGAAGGTAAGAGACAATGAAGGTATGAGGGTATAAACCTGCCTACAAGTTGAGTCCAAGTGAGTTGACTTTCATAAACCGGTCTGAAACGACAATCTGCAACTTCTGCGACGTCTGCAGCAATAAATCCTTAGATCAACAGTTCCAAGGCATAAAACAGGAATTGTTCCAATTATATCCACAGAAGGATAACCACCATGTCCTCAAAGTGACGGGTGTTTAATGTGCAGGTCCGGTTTATATCTCCTAAAGAGATCTCCAGGCTAGGTTCAGAATTCAATGGAGTAAAACAATGTCCAAATGCTGTTACAAATACGAAGATCAGTACATCTTCATGTTTAATCTAAGCTGTTACTGGATTGTGACTGATCTAAAAATCATATAATCGATCTCACTTATATAGGGAGATGCAAAAGTTTCCAAATATAATTTTAGAATTGCATCAATAAATTATTTATTTTACATATGTTGAAAAGGATTTCACTTATGTAAAAAGAATTCAACATATGTGAAAAAGAACTCGACATATCTAAAATAAGCCTTTATTCAACATATGTGGACAACTTTTTCACTTATGTAAAATAAAAAGGTGAGTGGAACTCTTTTGTAGATATGTGAAATAAAAGCATCCACGACCTCA
>JAQQZZ010006642.1:0-11759 GCA_030265115.1 Mopalia vespertina
TTGAGAAATTCTGTCAGTCAAAATTTTCCATTTTCCTATCTTTCCCATGTTAAAATTCAGAATTTCTAACTGTCCTTTTAACCATTTTTAGAAATCTGCATGTCTAAAATGACAGGTGGACAGGTACACTATGCATATCAATGTATATATAATCTTGGGAAAATATGTTAAACAAAATATTCATCAGTTTAAAAAAAAAATGAATGGGCCCATCTTGAGATAAGCAAGCCATTGACCAGCATTATGAGCTCATAGGTTTGTTGGATTGGGTTTTAACGCCATACTTAAGATTGTTTTACTCATATGATAACACACCGGCACAATGGGTGAGGGAAATTGTCCTTGACCCCACTGGCAACAAACAAGAACAAGATGGGGGCAAACACAAAAGGGAAAACAAAGACCTCTGGCTCACAACACAGATTGGTACCCTGCTGCCCCGTAACTCCGAGATCACTAGGGCAATAGGAAACTCCCCCCCTTACCACCCACATGAGCTAATGGCAGAATATTAGTTACAATGTAGGAACTTGTACACACTGAAGACCATACACAAAAAAAAATTATAAAAACTTTGTGAGTTACAGCAATATTTTTGTCCTATTCATGTAAATATGAAAATACACAGAAATGATTTTTCTGGTGCACATGTTATCTGTGTGCACAAAGGATGCATCACCATTGAAGTTTGGTGACCTTGACTACTCAATAAGATTAACAATGAATGAAAGAAGTGAATGAAATGTTTACATATAAGAGCATAGCTCTCCATATAAACACTGTTTACAACTCATTCAGTGCTGACATGAACACACGAATAGCTAAACCATGACATGTAGACAGTAAAAATAATTACAGAATATTGACCAAGCTGCTAGTGCTAACCTTGCTTAGTAACTTCTTATTAAAGAATTCAAATAAGTCTTGCTGCAATAATAAATATGATGTATTAACAGGTAGTTCATCTTTTGACAAAAATATGAATGTCACGTATCATCGAGTAATAAATCCAGGGAGCATTATTTGAAATAGACTCCTAGAATTAAGATGAATCTTTGCAACCATTCTATGAAGAATATTTATCAAAACAACAATTAAGTTTTTTTTTAGATATAATCCCATTTGGAGAAAAAAAATGTAAGATAAAAGAACATCATAAATAAAAGAATAAAGTCACACAGATAACTGTTTATCATAAAAAAAATCATGATTTTAATAATTAAAAAGCTTCTACTAATATCATAAAAGCTTCTTTATCTTTATAAACTAAAATTTATTAACACCTGAGAAAACCAGTCATGAAGACAATAAAAAAGCTCAGCATACTGATGAGGGGGGCTCTTTATTATTGTAATACACTAGACATGCTTCTTGCATCTCAGTGGTATAGATCAGAGTCTGAGCTTAGCCCAGTATTGTTCACATGGGTTCTTTGTGTCTGGTACTAGTGGCCAGGGCTAGCCCAGCTGAGAGACAAAGCCAGAGCACATGTATGCCCAGCCAGTCAACATCATTGCCTTGCCCATGTGTTTGATTTCTGGCCATGTACACAGGGGCTTAAGACTCCTGGGCCAGAACTTTGCCCTGCTACATGTCAGTGTTTTGGCTGACCAGCACATGGACTTTTCTTTATGCTGTGTACATTGTAGTAAAAGACTATTTTTAACTGAACATTTCACACAGCTATGTGACGTGAATAACTGGATTTTTACCTGGATGAATACAATTTGGTGAGCGTTTTTAATACACTGTTTTGTCATTTTTAGCTTTTACATGTAGTATATAGAGGCTTAAAAAATAAGTTTGACTTTAAATATAGGTATTATACCTCTATTAAAAGCCATACTTGTTAATTTAGACCGTTAAAAAAATGTTAGGGTTTTTGTATGGTATCAATTGAGAGTTATTTTATTCTTTCATATATTTTTAGTTAATGCTGTGTTATTCATTTATATAAGCAAGAGGGTGCACCAGACAATATTTGCTTACTTTGGAGTTGTTATCAAAGTGATTTGTTAACAGTTCTTCCTGTGATATGGTTTAATAGTCTGTCTCTTACAAAGCCACGCCATGTATTTTGTAAACCAAATCAGACATCAAATAATCAATTTGATGATATATATCATCACATTTGCTTGTAGAACTATGCACAAGATTTAGAACCTCCAATGTGTAACACATTATCAAGGCAGCTGTTTATTTTGTGGTTTATCAAAAAAGAAAGAAAAAACACAAAATAAATACAAGACTGTATTACTTATGCTTTGCTTTCAAGGTGATCACGCCACCAAAAAGTACCAATTGGTAAGAAAAGGTGAAAGTGTTGCTGCAAGATGTGACATGACCTAGAAATTATTAATATCAAACCAGTCTATAGTAAACATGTGTTAGTGCATAGAGCAATAATTGTGGATCGTTATGTTTACATTTTGTCAACAGACTCCGTCAGATAACTGTTTCTTTGGTTTCTTCTGGGTTTTCCACCAAACTATGCAAATAAAATAAGTGAGTATATCCTAGAGTGTTATGATACACCCAAAGCAAATAAATGAGATTGATGAGAATTTAATCTTAGGATGACCAGTAAAGGATTACCTTGACTTATTTACATGTACCGAGTATATAAGTAAATCAGTAGAGTGTTGGGTCTGTATACAGTAACCCAAAGGTCCCGGGTTCGAATCCCGGTGGAGGCAGGCAAATTTTTCTCTCTTCATTTATTCAAAAATACATAAATGGCACAAAATGTTCACACTACAGTATACTTGAAATTCTGCTGAATGTGGCGCAAAACACAATCAATCAATCCAAGTGTATATATATATTCTGTGTACATATACTGTAGCAACTGTATCTGCATACATAGATATAGACCTGCACAAACTAGCTACTTTATAAAGTATGTGACAGAATAGGTTAGTGTTAATGGCCTGGTGTGTCTGCTGTAGTACATTAAGTGTATTCTACATATATACAAACTGTATAATGTGACACTATTCATGTAGTGTAATGTGTTATGGATGGTTGGGGAAGTTTGATGTTCATGTTTTTAATTACTTATTCCTTTTAATGTGTGATTTATCATATATTTAGTCCTCCTGGTAAATATAAAGCTTTTTCAATGTATTTTCCTGGCTAAACCACTATACATCTATGATATTCTCAAATGAAACAAAATGGTCAATAAGTAGGCACTAGCTAGTCTATGGCTTTATGAACAATTACCATTGTGTGCTTTGGGTTACAACTCTGTCAGAAATCTTCATACAAACATAATGACAACTTTCATCTTTATGTTCAAGGAGAGCGGTCAGCTACTTGTTGTTGTACTCAGAGCGCCTCCAAAATAGTCTTAAGCTCATCGATAACACAGCTTTCAACTAAAACATTGATCAATTGAATATTAAATACAAATGGTAAGGTCTCAACAACTGAACATTTTCAGCAGCAGTAAATTGTGAACCCTTTTAACACTTAGTACTCAAGTTAAATATTTTGTTTGATGATGTACAATGTATTTATTTATAAATGTCAGTTTGTTTGGAGAGTAGAGCTCTACATGGGTATGCTGCCTTGACTTAGCCCTAGAGGAAGATTAATTTCCACCATAGCACCATTTCACTTCAGATTTCATCATTGTCCTAATATCCTGTTGTCCTGTTACTGATGCAACTCACTATGTTATTTACGTGAACTACCCTTAAGCACAGCACAAAATTTCAGTCAATTACTCGCTGCAAAGTATGCACAATTTACAAAAAAATAGTTTTGAAATCGGAACCGTGTAATGACATACAGTTATATAGATATAATTAGTCATTGTGCACATGGACTGTTTGTAACTTTTCATCATACTACATGTAGTTATGTATTATACTGTACTGTGTATTTATAAATTGAGGTTGTAGAAGTACATGTACATAGTTACTGTGTATATTTGGGGTATGTTCTGACAATATTCTGTTTATAGCCAGGTAGGTAATTAGAGTAGGGTAATTAACATGCAGTCATGACTCAAGGCCTTACTGAACCGAATCACTCCACTCCGATCAATGTCGCTGTGTCCAATCTATTGAACTGGCAGCACAAATGAAATTCTGTCAGTATGCCCATACCATATTCACAGGCAGCGTGAGACACATGCACATAGATTTATACAAAGCATGCACCTAAAGGGAGTGATAGACTGGTTGGTAAATACTGTGGGTGTTGCAATATTAAATTGACCAAAAGAAATTGAAATGGCTTTAAGGGTTTTAGGTAGGCTTTGAATTAGTGTAAATGTTCGACTTCCCTAGTAAGGGATATTTTTATTGGTGGACCCATCTTTGCAATATGTAAGGGATTTAACCATTAGCAAAATTTGTGAAATCCACCCTTGTAGAAAAAGTTCTCAATCTGCCAAAGCAGCCTTTAGTTTTATTTTATTTCAATCTTTCTTGCTTTCTTTCATTCATTCATTTGGCTATCTTTCAAATTAATTAACTGGCCTGTCAAAATAAATCAGAATGTACCACTGATCAAAATTTGAATGTAATCTGAGACTAGGCTAACTTTCATGCACAGTTCATTTACATGTGTTTGTCTGACACCTTTAGAATACTTAAATCAGTTCCACACTATGGTCTGGAGGCCTGTTTTGATTAGACAAACCGGTTGAACGAAGACATCCCATGGGTAATCAAAATCATTTTTGGAGGACCGATCAATGAGTATTTTACTTCAGTTATATTTTGTAACAAATTTAGAAAAATTGTGTGAATTTTGATATCCAATGAAGTGTATAGTTGAGTTATTTTGAATTGTTTTTCCAAACTGTATATTTATTGGTAAAATATCAACAAGCAAATAATTTCAAAAAAATTTGAGGTTTCAATATCTAGGTTTTGTTGGAAAACATAACAACACAGGACTAATCTGTATCTCTATGTGAAATCTTGTCAAATCTGCATGTCCAAAGATTTTATCTATAATACAATTGATTTTTGTAGAGAAAGTCCTGTTTGCATGTGAACTGTGAATGGTTTACTCTTCTGATCATGTGATTACATGTACCAGATTCTGTATTGGAAGACCTTCATGTTTTCACCTTGGCATAAAATAATTCTGAGATCAGTTCTATTTTGGCAATTGGCATCAGCAGTAATGATGTTTGTATATTGGAAGAACATCTCTCTGAGTCATAATGCGAATGAAAACTCAATTATTTTGCAAGATTTCACAGGTATAGGCAGTATTTGCTGAACACATCATGTTGTCTTTACTTTACTGGAGGAACAGTAATTTTCCAAATGAGCAAATGCCTAAAGATTTGTTCATGTCTCTTTTGAATTGAGGCCTTTGTTAAGAATGGCATCGATCACTCAATTCAAACCTTTCATTTGTTTGACAAGAGAAGTCTTGAAAGGGTCCCCATTCAAGTGCTGTCATACTGGGAAAATCAGTTTATGGATATTGAGCCACCCTGTTTCCTATGACCCTTTATTATGATTTTGGTCATCTTTATTGGATACAGAGTGGATTTGTGGACTAAATAGTATATAGCTCTTAGTCTACATACATTTCACACATACATGTAATAAAATAGTGTGAATATATTTTACAAAGTGTGACATAAATTTTCTTCCTGTTTGTTTCACATCTCCAAAATAGTACAGGTAGCTGTTGATTGTCCCTTCATGTCCACACACTTCTCACTTTCTGTCTTGCGTAGTCCATTCTCCTATCATCATGTTTATTAATATGCACAGTTTGTTACTTAACATGCATTTCATAGTCTTAATTGGCAAAAGCCTAATTGACTTTTGATGTTAATGTTACATGACCTGCTGTAGTTAATTTAGAATAACAAGAATAAGATTCAGATGAGAGTTATAAAAGTGCCATTTTGAGACAATACTGTAGATCATTTTCATGTTACAGGAAGCCTCTCGTGTGCATTTCATGTTTGATCAAATGTTATGTCTTATGTAACAAATTATTTTTTTGCTTTGTCTTAAACTCTTTCTAATTCAGTGCATGTCCATTTGGCGTTTAATATGCAAGACAAAACGTGAACATAACTCTGACCCTTAACTCAACATAACAATAACAGTAAACATAAACCGGACAATAAAATGCATGGTATCTTACACGATATATTATATATTAGTTCACAATGTGTCTGCCATGCAAACATAATGTAACAATTTAGTAATACTAAACCTATTCATAAAAATAACCATGTACCTAACACTAGACTTAAGCCTAACTTAAACATATACTTCACCTTAAACCTTACAATGAAAAGGACATCCTATCTTAAATGACAATCTTATCTTCATCACTTTTCAGTGGTTTTGGAATGTTTATTCATACATGTTGATTTACGTTGATTCTATTCAGGTCTTCCATCATAATATAAAATTTATGCTGCACTTTTCTGTTGTCTCATATTGTAAATTTGTCAACTTTTTGAGTCCTGTGATTATTTCATGTCTTGTTGTTGTAACAACAGTTGGAAAGTTCTTAAGAACCTAGCTCTATGGGTTAGGTCAATGTGTTGTGAAGTATATTTATTAGGTTAGCTGTATTTTTCTATCTCTATTCGCTGTTGCGCACCTGTGGCCTTTGCTCAGCTGTTCGGCTATAAGACTTGCGCCCCATAAGATTTCCTCATTGGTTTTTACCATATTTAAGAAAGGCAGAGCGAGAAGTCGACCATCCATCCTCATATAATTAAAATGCCCTTGGCCCTGAGTACGAAAGTAAATGCCAATCAAATAGAAAGAAATGAACTGATGCACACATGTAGCTTTCAAATATTTGTCATCATATAATAAAGACTGAGAGGATGTGTTTTCATTTCCTTTGTTACATTGGTCTTCATCAGATATAAATAGACCAATTTTAAGCTCTCAATTAAACCGGGAAAACATGTTGCTGGTTGTAAATTTGACAATGTACGCTTGACTGATTAGCTAGTTTATTTACTACTTGAGTTGTTGAATACCTTTGAGGAATTACAGGAGTAACTTGAGCTATTACCTAACCTACTTTCACTGTACATGTGGTCCATCACTAAGTTTGTCATTTGACAGTACCAGAGAAATTGTGTTCTAACTCTTTTCAGCTTGTGTCAGGTATATTAATTGCATTGTTTAAATGTGATTTGTAAAAGTGAAAGTACTAATGGAGTTAAAGGCATGATTGGCTTTCTCGCATTACTTTGTTTTAATATACAAACTGTTCGCCAAGACGCCAACGTGGTATCTTTAATGTCACATGATGTTTTACCTAGAATAAATGACAATAAAGCCAATGGTAATGAAGAAATAACAATGTTCTGTTGGTTGAAAGAGATTTAGTGGAGCCCAGGTTTATTCTCTTGATTAAACCAACCTATTTATAGTAATCATAAAGCTAGGGTCCTGTTTATGTAGTCAATAATTGTTTGGTATATTATGAGTGAGTTATATGATTTGGTTCTGGAAATCGCAGGATGGTTTTAAAGAGGTTTCCTCACAATTTTCCACCGTGTTTAAAGTAAGTAACAGTGTGAAATGCAGGCCTGTGCTGTTGGGGAGAACGTGGTTTCCCAATGGTTATACAAACTTAATTTAGGAGGACCTATTTATAGGTTACCCAAATTGTTTGCAGTGTTCGTCTAAATTTGCATTTTGCTACCGATTTTGACAAATTTTGTCATCCGATAATCAATGAACTTTGCTTTATTTTTCACCAAGGCACATTTATATATTTAAAAAATCAGTAAACCAGGGGAAAATGCAAATGTTAGGTTACCTCGCAAAATTTTAGAGGACTGATATTGAGGTTATGCCGGAAAAGGTTACAGCACAGGCCTAGAAATGGATAATCAACCGTCATATAAGTTATATACCTTCGAGTACAATGTTAAACCCAAATCAGACAAACAAACAATCCATAACTATGATAGTATAATTATGGTAGCACACCACCATCATGAATAAAATACCGATATCCTAGAGAAAGACACTAAACAATAAATCAACTTGTTTAACATTTTGCGAACAGTGCGACTCCCAGAGAGCTCAGTCTATTCAACTGCTGATCCCTTTTTTTACAAAGTGGACATTTTCCATTGACTGGATATTGCATGTGCTTTTACAAAGTTTCTTCTTTGTTTTTGTTTTTTTTATATTAAAAAATTGACAATGGTAGGGTTTTACATGTTTGAAAGTGAAATATCATGATACCTGGTTAGACACTAATAAAGAAAACTAACATCAAAGATAGTATTAAAAAAAAAATCTTTCCATCCAGGCTGGTGTAGTCCAAATGGAGGATTTGTAAAAGCATTGCCTTGTCAGACTCGTTTCTGAAAGCTTTCACTAGGTTTGTCCTTACATCTATGACAGAGGAAATCATTATTGGGTATAGAATGAGATTAGAACAACCAATGGATAAAATGGCAGTTTGGCACATTGCAATCCAAAGAAATTTGGTATGGTTGAGTATATGTAGAGTGACTGCATCATTCATTTCTTAGGGTGCAAAAATATCTGAGCCCAGGTGTTCTTTTCGATATAATGTTCTTCAACATTTGAGGACTTCTGTTTAGACACATTGAGACTGAGTGATATGGCTTGTTTGTGGAGACTGATAGACATCCAAAACCAATCGAAGTTGAACTCTTGAACTCGGGCTAGCATAAATGATGGCTACAATCTGCGTAGTGTTTTCAGTAAGCTAGGTTTACTCTAGCAATATGTTCTCTGTTTATTTGAGCATACAGGCTTTTATTAAAAATGTACTCATTACAAAATACAGGAAGTCCGTATACTGTCATTTGAATAAGTACAGGCATATGTAATGTTAGATGATGACAATGATGTGTAGCGAGCAAGTTGGTTGCTTGGGGTTTACAAGGAGGGCTGTCAAATGTTGTACTTTTGGAGTTTGTCCTTAGTTATCTGAACTATGCAGCAGCTACTGAGTTGTGAATAGGTTGCTAATGCTGCATTATATTGGTAAGTTACATGATATTCATAAATATAAATAAATATTGTGGACATGTTGTGGAAGGCACAAGGAATGGTTTTAGTCGGATTCCTGTGTCTCAGTTTAATTTAATTAAATTTTTAGATTGGCAGCATATTACGTTTGATAATCATAACTGTGAACTCATCTCTATGAGGTCTTTGGTAATAAATAATCCTTAGTCGAATTAAAACATGGATCGATTTTACCTGAATAACCATAATCTAATGTGCTGTAAGCAACTTGTCTAATGAATTAATGTGATCCTTCTGGATAAGGCTTAGGAATAGTAGTTGGGGTAGGTTCACTGGAGGAGAGACTCCAGCCTATTGTCCATTCAGGAGGGTCAAGAGGGTCTGTAACTTTTGAGTCGACATTTATGCACCACAGATTCTTTGTATTGTGAACTTTTATCAATAGACCCTTCATCCCCTCACCTTTTTTATTTGCTCCATACACATCAATGCTAGCTTCTGGGGCTATCTAAGGAGTTCTAAGAAAGTCAAATACGGCTCATTGAGGAAGAATTACGTAACTTTCAAATGTAAGTTCAATCAGTCTGCCTAGCATTTCTTGGGAAAGATGGGTCATTTTGAGTGTTGGGTATAGGGTAATAGATTAGTTATGTGTTAGTTTTTGAGGTGAAATAATTTATTTGATTGTATTGAACCCCCTTCAATTGACTTTCACTTTTTCAAGACTGCCTTTCGATTTTAGGTGTGAACAGAAACTTTCTGCGGACTATGGATTTAAATTTTTGAAACCGTTTCTTGACTGTTTTTCACCATACCTGGGTCATGAGGAATAAGTTGTATCAATAAAATACCGATGAGTATGATGTTAAACCCCATTCAAAATAATACGTTACAGGTTTAGTGTTAGGGTTAGGTTCTATACTTACAATAACCGAGGAAGAACTGATATTTTGTGAAACTTTAAAGACTTACCAGTCCTTTAAATGCTGACTTAACATTTGTTCATGCCATTTGAAGTCTTGAAATCCTTTATAGTGAAGCCTTAAAGTGCTGAATTTCAGAAATCTAGGAATAAGCCAAGCTTTGGATGTGATGAAGCAGCATGTATAATCAGAATTAATTTCTCTTTAGATCAGCCTATGATGAGTCAGTCCTGTATTCAAACGGCATTGTTCTGCGCTTTGCTGAATAATTGAATGCAGCGACAACATGTACATAGTAAATGGACATGCCATAACGTACACTTTATAATAATGAGACAGTTTTGTCTTATTTCTGACCAAACAAAGATTAGCTACACTATTTTTGGAGCGGTCGAACGCCTGGTACATGTAATGATCAAATCAATGAGGTCCCTCCATTTTGTCCATTGAGTCTTGTTGATTTCATTTTGGACCACTAAAAATCATAAATTAAACTTTGAGAGGATTGTGTTAATGTAACTTTGGACTGGTATTAAAACATCATGGAACTTATATTTTAGACTGGCAGATTTAAAATCCTATACATGTAGATGAAGAGGGTTTTTTTGCGAAAACTATTTTAAACACAATAATCCCTGTTAGCTGGCGACCGGGTGCTTAAAGTACTCTCAAATTAAATGCTATTGGGGATCAATCTCTAATCTGCTATAGGCTATTTAATCTGCTTTTAAAGACTGATTGTCTCAGGGACAACTAGGCACAGGAGGTGGTGTGTCTTAACAAGACTCCATGCAATCATCTGTATGGTGATTTGTTAAAAAAAAATTCATAAAGGATAAATTTGTACAAGGTAACATAGACAACGAATGACTCAAGATTTATGAGTGTGGTATTAGACCAATAATATCAGACTGCCGCCACTAACTAATGGTAGCCACGGAAGCAAAGTTTATGTAACATATTATATAATATTTGTACATTAGTATGCTAGTCATTAAGCTTTACAACATGTTATGTATAGGAGATTTATGATATATGGATTTATAGCATAAAGAGAATCCTCTGAGCAGTAGTACATTGCCATGGGCTTCAGATTTACATTGTAATGACTGATCTACCCATTTGCCAGTAGAAATCGTGTTTCTATTTTTTTAAATACATGTACACACACCAACCGTAACAAATCATTGCAGATATTCACATTCCAAACACGAGTATGGACAATTATAGAAGGTGTTGGGTTCTCCTTATTACACCATTATTTTGGTTCTAGTTTTTATAGGTACTACTTGTAGTTATGCAATCACATATATAATATACTGTGCACTATATATTTTTAATAAGCTTGTTGAAACATCCAAATGATTCCATAATTGTTAAAGCAATGTTTGGGACTTCAATTATTTCCAAGGCTACTGGTTGATTTGAGATACATGTTGTTTTTTTAATTACATTCCAGTTCATTAGTTTGAGTCTGGAATACAATCTATTTTCATTTGATTTAAATGGCTGGCGTGCAAATGATGGCAATATTAGTTTGTGCTAAGAAGGTAAAGGAAACTGCAAAAAGTAATTGAGACTCAGTGACCTTTAAATTTGAAATAATTTATTGGTTTGATGCAAATACTTATCTATGAAGAATTTCAGACAGTTAAAGCCTACCCTCTTTTGCCAAGGTGCAGTAGATCTGTTATAAAGTTGTGTAGACTTCATGTAGATGTTTTAAATAGGCATATGTATGTGTTTTTTTAACTGGATATATTGATTGATCAATGTTTTAAGCTGTGCTTAAGGGTATTTCACTTATATGACGGCGATGTATTCCAACAATAATTGACACTAGCACAACCAAGATGTGAAG
>JAQQZZ010006653.1:0-11758 GCA_030265115.1 Mopalia vespertina
TCTCCTCTCATGTTGTGTGACATTTGCCCAAAATTTTAGGAAAATCGGGCTATTCAATTTGGATATACAGTGCTTAACACAAATTGTACACTATTTCCTCTGAAACAATATCACTTAATTAGCATAATTAATATACACCGAATTCCATATAATTTTAATACATGTAATCTCTTCCTTTCCGGTCAAGCAAACTGTGTGTAAAATTTCAGAGAATTTCCCTGAGTATATTGAATTACAGAAGCTTTAACATGGGGTATGACAAGCTCACCTTGCTTCAAACAGGCCAGTTAAAAAATGTTCAGGTTCTGATCCCAGATTCATCAGACCATACTCAGAGTTCTGTACCCCCTTATGGCTTGTTTTAAAACACTAATATTTTACATTACTTTGGGCACAAAATATTTTGGCTCCCGATACATTTTCCAGAACCAAATTAAGACTAGAAACTCCTCGGAAATATTTTCTTTGTCCTCTGTAATATAACAACTGACATTGTTTTAAATCAACCAAAATATATCGCATTAATTGTTCATCTACCATGTAGAGATAATTATAATGCAACATCATGAATCAGACCGTGAGACACATATTATTTATTTCAATGCAAAATCTTTTTTGGACAACGTTAAAAACTTGTCACTTTCAATTCAGGACTATTTGCAAAGCTAAAAGCAATAATCCTGTCAAGGCCTTTTATTGTGTCTGGCAAGTCACTGTAGATCTGGAAGAATTCTAATTGATTTTTGGATACTTTGAGTAGGCATCAAGAGTAGAACATGTACATACATGTACAAGTACAGACAGGGTGTGATTCTTCAGATTTTATTCTCTAGACGATTTAAAATGGCTAGCAACAATGATATTGCTCTTTAGTGTATCACAAAAGGGTTGGATTACGATCAGATTTTGATATGGTGAAACCGTCTGCAGTTCATTGGGATTCAATCCATACTAGAGCTTAGTACACTCTTTATTGTATTTATTTATTTAAATTCAACCACACAGGCAAAGACAGGCCCACTTATGGGCAGAAAAAACAAGAGCAATGTGAAGATTGCATAATATGCCTGTCCACTATCATCAGTATTATATGACAAAACCATATAAAATGGACAGATTCCGGAAAGTCAAAAAGTGGCTTTTTTTTATTAAGACATAGTATTCGGGCAATATTATCGTCATCAGGTGACATGGTTTACATAGAGGATGTAATTTCCAGCAAGGTTCAACAAAAATCAGACAACATTTCAGCCAGATAGTAACTGGAAATAAATTGACCAATCAGATAGCTGTGTTTACAGAACCTAACTATGCACAGATTACGCTCACCGTCAAATTTGACATTCATCTTCATAAGTTATAGCTACTGAGCAAGCAAGACAAAAATCAGACAACATTAAAGCAATATATTGAGTGAAAACCAATTGACCAATCAGATTACAGTGTAGTTTTATTTTTGCATAGATATTGCTCACTTTTGAACTTGACCTCCATCTTCATACATGTATGCTGTAACTGTTGAGTAAATTTGACAAGAATCTAAACATTTAACCCAAAGTGGAAACGAATTGACTAATCAGATAGCAGTATGTTACCCAGGACTCGAAAAAGTGTTGAACTTGGGAACTACATGCCCGATCACTTTCCCAGTTGGCGATCAATTTCAACTAAGTCGACATGTCCTTAGATTAACACAAAAAGTAACCCTAACTTCTGATTAAAGTTTAACACTAAACCTAAGACCTTCCTATAATCTGAATCTATCACTAAAGTTAAAATGTACAGGGGGGTCTTACCATCAGAGTATATGGCAGAGAACAAAAATGGTTTTACACCTTACGGAAGATCTTAAATAAAGTTGAAATATTCATTAATTATTTATACACAGGTGTTGTTCCATGGTATTTGATCTATTACATAAAGCTTCCTGTAACCTTATCTAGTAAAAGATGAGTGAAATATATACTCACTAATCAGTTGCTATTTTTATATGCAAATCCTTTTCTTTTTCTCTAAGGTATGATTTGTGCCACTGATTGACATAAGAAATGGACAATAGAGGATAGAACATAATTTATTGGGTACTTAAAAGTAAACCTAACTCTGGACATCAGCTACAAACATCCTTTCTTTTGACTCGGATTAGAGAGCGTAGGTGAAAAAAAAAAAAAGTTTCATCCAGTTGAGCATGTTCTACTGCAAGTCAGTGATTTACATGTATGAGTGTACTGCACCAGAAACTATGTTTGATTGATTGGTGTTTGATGCCATGCTTAAGGTTTTTTCACTTATATGACGCTGGTGTATTGTATTCCAACAATAATTGACACTAGCACAACCAAATGTGAAGTGTTTTGATAAATTAATGTTGGAAAGTTTTGTTTGTTTGTTTGTTCGACTGGGCTTTAACGTCGTATTCAAGGGTATTTCACTTATATTATGACGGAGTGTCCACTTCAAACTGTTCCTTGCCTTATTACGGTGGAAAACCGTGAGGAAACCTCGTAAAAAACACCAACGCGATTACCGGAGCCACATCTTGTGACTCACTCATACACCTGATGGTCGACAGACTGACTTGATCCCGTGAACAGTAGTTGGAGTAGGATTAGTAGGAGCACACGCTATCACTAAGCCGTGGCCCTTTTGGAAAGTTAATCTTCCTCCAGTGCCAACTGAAACTCAAATTAGTCCCTTAATATGTCATGTGATATGACACATCTAGCTGTTTCTCTTTGCTACAGAGTAATTTTTTACAATGTATTTTATACTACTTACAAGAAGTCCATTTTACTTTTTTGCAAGTTAAACTCAAATTCCAACCGTTAATTTACTAGTTTAGTCTCTGAATGATTGAAATATATTTTCTTACCAATGTTTAATCTTATTTTTCTAATATGTAAGAGTCTTAGCCATACATGTATTTGAGCAATTTGTTCAATGTTTGGGGCGGAAATGTTTGATAACTCCAGATCAAATGATCTGAAACTCTGAAACAGCAATCATATTTTAATATGAAATAGATTCAGCAATTCGTAGAACTTGAATAAGTCACATAATTAAGAGTTTTTTTATTTTCTTTTTTCTATACCTCCATTTGTTCCTTTTACCTATTCATAACCAATGAAGTTATTACTGTTTGCTTGCTTGCCTAGGACATGTACATGTATATCATGATGATGTCATAATAATTATCAAATAAATTGATGGTATCGGTTTCACTTTCAGGCCTACAAAATTCATTCACTAGTGCTAGTTTTCATCTTATCTTCTTAATTATATATCATTTGTTAAAATTCTGTAAAGCAGTTGTTTCTATTTATAATTTACAGCTGGTTAGATCAGGCACTTAACCGCTTGTATTCTATTTGGCTTTTATAACTTCTGTGTTCATTGGGAAGAATCTTTCAAGTGTTGAGGCTACCTTTCAGCTTGAAAACACCCTCGGACATTGAGTATTCTCATTGGACATCGGATATACAGAAATCTTCTCTTTATACCCTCTGATAATAGCATGCCCGTTTCCCTGAGGATTGTCAGAACAATGGTTTACTTTCAAATATCAAATTAAAATCTTCTAGTCTAGATCTTCTAACAAAGTTTGATTTGTTACCAATAAAGTTGTTTTTGTTCAGTCAGCCAATGAAACGCCTCTCCCTTAGATATGAAACAAACAACTGTAGTCTGGGTCGCCTCAAATGACATGACCTAATTATACTATGTTTGCAGTAACACTGTTCTGCCAATCTTGAGACAACCTATGACAAAAGTTGGTGGATAAACACAAAAGGATTTGTATAAATAGATGCTGATCAGTAAGTGTAGGCGTCCGATAATCTTGGATGTGGTGCTGGCACATGTGTTTATACCGAAATATTATTTGTCCGTAAATTCAGACATTAAACATAATCTGTAATACAGGAACAAAGTTTATATAGGTAATGCCTGTTCACCAATCAAGGGCCTAGGCAGAGGGGTGTCCACCTGTCAAATGGACACCCTTAATTGAACAATTGCCTCATTTGGACACCCTGCTTTAAGAAACGATAACCTGCAGGAGATAGGGAAATGTTCAAATTGGACACCCAGTTACTTAAAAAGTGAAGCAAAATGACCATTTTGGACACCATACTTTTGATTTCTGGCTAAGGCCCTGTCATCAATCCCAATTTCTCTCTTGAGATCAAGGAGGAAAAAAAAATCTTGCCAATTGCAGCCAGTGTCAGGACCAGTATAGAGCCATGTTTATAATGCACCAAATTCACATGCCTATATGACCCAATCCTAAAGCAGGTTGTAAAACAAATTATAATTAGATTAAAATGTCAATTTAGATAAATACTTATATTTTGCTATAAGAAACTTGCAATGAAGAAATATTTTCAAACAGTTTAAGAATTATTTAAAAACTTAATTATCATATTACATTGTGAGTAATAAAATGAGATGAAACTGTTGAAAATAAGCCAGCCGTACACATGTACTAGCAAACTCTTGCAATGCATCGATGAAGAGTAAAGTGGAATTCCTCTCCATATTCCAGAGATTTACATCAAAAAGAAATTTAAATTCACCATAAATATTCATATCAATTGAGTGAGGTTATGTACGGTAACTCGATTTAACATAATTGCATCCCAGGTATAAACAAGACTGAGTTCACTTTAGCCCTACATAAATTAGACCTTTATTTATTTTTAAAGTCATTTTAACCTGTGTGAAAATGCTTTTTAAAACATAAGTTTTGATAATTACAATCTTTTTTTACCAATTTAATATAGAGAAAAACAGAAAAATTGTTTACATGTCCAAATTGCGCTTCAAAACAGGGAATCCTTTTTCACTTACACAGTGCTAAGGAGATAACGCCTCTTATTTTACGCATAACCCTATAAAAAGCCAGAGGGGCATGAAGATGAAACAATTGTGCATTGAAATATACAAGAAATCCTATTGTATGTATAAGTCTATGCTTAAAAATCTAATCAACAAACTACATGTATAAAAATGTGCATAAATTCTTCTACCAATCTATATACCTGTAATTTATCATCTTATATTCACTGTAGCATTCATTTCAAACTGGTATGATATCACAGAAACATTTCTTTATTTGATTGATTGATCTATTTATTGATTGATTGGTGTTTTATGCCGTGTTCAAGGGTATTTAATTTATATGACGATGATGTATTCCAACAATAATTGACACTAGCAAAACAAAGGTGTTAAATGTTTTCATAATGTTGGAAAGTTAGTCTTCCATCAGTGCTAAGTAAAGACAGTGCTAAGTAAAGAGCTTTCCTTACAAAGCGGCAATCCAAGAATATCAGTATACACCTTTTGTTTCTATTATTAATAAAATTAAAGAGGCATACGTCATTGTTTTCTTGTTAGGGTGATAACTAAATATAAAAAAATGGATGGGGGAGGGGAGGGGAGGGGGGGGAGGGGGGCAGGTATCATCTAATAAAAATGCAAACGCTTATGGATAATTGGAAGTCTACATTAGGACTTTGAGCATGAGCATAATGAAGCATGCTGCCCGATCAAGATGGATGTAATTGGCACCAGTCATGACAGGAACATCCATAATACTAAATACAAGCTGTCAGTCTGTGGCACATGAAATTTAACATAAACATAATGATACCTGTCCATGTGTTGACATGAAACTTACCAGGTCATCTTGATGTGGAGCAGTGGTATGTTTGAATCCGTGATGGTCACTGTACATTCTCGGTATACATGTACATGGACATGTAGGAACAAAACTGACAGGAGGTTCCATGCTGCTACAAATTACATGTAGCTAAAATAGCGCTTTTGACAAACTCTCCGTTGTCAAGTCAAATAATCCTAAAACTACATGTAACTGATGAATCCTCTAAGTGCTGACAAGTTATTGGGGATGGTATCTCTGTACATCTAGTCACCTTCCATGTGCAAAACATGTAGAGCTGGCAGGTTTACCTTCAGGTTGTTGTTTGTCAGCCAGAACATTGACCTGGATATTATGCCCACACAAATAGCTTTACTACACATAAACTCTGGATGTATTTAGGTCAACTAGAGGATAACTAAGGGAGTTAACACTTCAGGATTATTGTGAACAGAAATCATATACCAGCTCTTAACGCTGAGCAATATCATATTTCAGCAATCACAAAAAATTATCATCATAGATAAATGATTGAATATTTATATGTAAATAAGACCGGAGTTTGAAGCAATCAAAATCGTCTTTGTCTACAATAAATGTATATGTACATGTGGAGGCTAGCAAAATTTCCTTTCTCTACACTTAAAATATAAACTGTTGGCATTGAATCACTTTCTTACATAACAAACCAGCATGGTATAGCTTGGTGAGGGCTTGGTAAAAAAAGAGATTTTTAATAAACTCAACAAATTCCCTCTTGCAGTGCCATATAGACCCTTACTGTACATGGTAACTACAAAGATGTCAAACTATGATATGATAAAGTCCAAGTTTGTTTCCATGCAATCCATGGAAATAAAAAAAAATTGAAAAAATGGTTAATCCATAATAGCAAAACACAATAACAGTTGATGGTGAATGTGCCAGTTATGGTAATCCACAATAGCAAAAGGCACAACACCAGTTGATAGTTAAGTTTAAACCAAGTTTAAAAAAGATAGGCCTTAAAGTTTTCCTGTTCTACTACATCTGTTTATAACTAAGTTCAACTTTTTATCCATAAAATTAAAAAGAGTGAATCCATAATAGCAAAAAGCACAACTACAGCCCATGGTAAATGTGTCTACCAAGTTTCATCAATAGTTCAGAAACAGATTGGATCCTGCCAGCCAGACAGACGGACGGACAGAAAAATAATATAAAAATGGTCCGAATACTAAGTTCACTTACAACTAAATTTTGTATCCATAAAAATAAGAAAAGTTTTAGGAAACATAACATACGCCCTCATTGGGTGCTATATAGACCCTAAATGTACATGATAAATTAACCATGCTTTTACAGTTTTCCTATCTCCTGCATGTTAAAGTTACTTAAAACAGGGTGTCCAAATGAGGCAATTGTTCACTTCAGGGTCCAAAGGACGGATGGATACCCCTCTGCCTAAGCCAAATTAATACCAGGAAGTCAAATCACTAACTGTTGTTTGGCTATCTGTTGTCTTCAGTTATACACATAAAGCACTATCGGTACATCGGTTGAAGTCCCTAATTACCATGCAGATCTACAAGTATGTGACTATTTTACATTATTTACTCTGCTTAAAATCATTTTATGCTGTGTTTTCTTCCAAAACATATGCATATATACAGTATAGACTTGCTTTACTCATTGGAACTAAACTCCAAGCTACATTAAATCTATCGAGATTATGTGTACAGCAATTGAAATGTCAGCTGTACATACAGTTTTTAAGATAAGAAAAACACCATATTAAAATAATATATATATCTTTTGCAATTATTATAATTTACTTTAAAATTTTAAAGTAGGCCTACATGTATTGTCAAAAAATATGAAAGGACAACTGATTTCGTTTGGACATATTCATCATGCCTTTTTATTTGATTGAGTCAAACAGATTGATTGTTTTCAAACAGAAAAAAATTAAATATTCATCCTAAATAGTAATTTTGGTGTCCAAACTCCGCAAAAAAGCCATATTGAAACAAATGAGTAAAAGGGGGAAGTTTCAAACGTCCAAGTAACACAAACTTGCTGAAAATGTGCTTTTCACAAGGTAACGAAAATTGGACACTGACCAATACTTCAGGGCTATCTTTGATCAAAATCGTTTGTGTCATATTTTATTTATCACTGTTACGGCAGCAAAAAACATTCGCCCTAACAAAACTTCAGTGGCATTAACAGCAGCACTTCCGAATTCTGCTGCAAATAACAAGAACTGCTGCACTATTATGACCATTACTCTGAAAACTGTGATGAAATGTAGAGTTACCTCCCTTTTCAAACATACTGCAATTCCAAGGCGACGATACGATATGCGCAACTTGAGCAACTATATCCATACGTGTCGATATATCGGTGAATTGTTGCACCCCTACCTATTACATTACAGTGAAAAACTAGGAGAAAACGTCGTAAAAACCACCCCTGCAATTGAAGGAGCCACATCGTGTAACTCACTCCTATATATATGTGGGATGACAAACAGACTCTATCCTGTGAACAAAGCCACGGCCACTGGCCTAAAACAATGAGATGGTAGGTGACCAATTCAGATTTCAACATATATAATATTTATCTCCAAACCAGACACAGATACATAACTGCTTAAAACAATTTTCGTTCTTGGGTGGAATGATGGTCTTACCTTATATTTGGATTTAAATAAGGAGATTGAGTTAATAGCTTTCAAACAGCGTGTTAGACTTAGTATTTTAGTTATTTTCGCATAACACTTTCTTTAATAGTTTGAGCAGATTTTAGAACTTTCACAAAAGTTTGCAAGTTGAAACACATCCGGGAATTGAGCCCACGACCTTCACAGTTCACAAAATTCTGAACAAGATAGAATCTTTTCAAACTAAGAAAGTGTTACACAAATATAACGAAAAAACTGTTCATATTATTCACTTTCTAATGTTACATGTTCCACTGACAAGGGCCTGAGACATATAGCAAAAACTGTGATAGATTTGATTGATAAAAATTTGAATGTTCATGTTAGTCCACAGCTTGAGACCAGGTTGGGTAATTATGCTGAGACAATTGTGCAAATTGAACATATAATTTCTCCCTGTGGAAAATGATGAATAAAGAATACAATTATTGAGTGGGAGAATTTGAGAGATTTCAAAACAGATCAGTGCTGTCACGTCTATCAGAGTCCCCTGTATGATGGCTCTTTTCTGGAGATTAAGAGAGGTGTGAGGGAACTGATGGAAAACTATTACCCCACAGTACATTTGCACAGATCGGAAAGGCTTGAAATTATGAAATAGTACTTGCAAACAGTTGATGTAAGGTACATAGAAAAGTTTATTGTCACAGATGCTCCGGAGAACTTTTTTTTTGTTTTGTTTTTTGTGCACATGTTAAAACATAACTTTTGAACTTGAATCAGGATCAGCAAAGTATCCGAACTTTTTTTCTAATTTTTGAGGCTGCTAAAGTTCAAACCTGTGTTTTTTTCCCATGACATCCCAGGTGTGAAGAAAAAACTTACGTAAGTTATACTTACAGAGGTGACACTGGCGGCAGACATATCCAGTGGGTAGGCATAGCCCGATCCAGACGGGCTTAAATCATCCATGCATTCAGCCCCTGAAACAGATCCAGTTTTATATAATTTATCAGTGTATTTATATAATGCAGTTTTAAATAGATTGTAAATGACAAATCTAGAATGATGTCAGAGCTGGGATTATAATATACAGGGATATGTAACAGTAAGCTTTAACATTGATTTGACGATAAAATCACAAACACTCTCGTGGAGAGCGGGGAACTGGCAAGATGCTATACCGGTTTGCAAGCAAAGAAGACAGTGGCGTTTAATGAAAATGACTTGATTTCACTTTTTAATATTTCCATTTTATAGCTGCTTTCAGAAACAAAAAGACTTAAAGGCATATAAACGACTATTTTTAATTCCGTAGAAAGTATTATTATAACTTGGAGAAAGTGCATTTGGGTCAAAAAAAGATCTAATGTTTGACTAGAAAAACCTTGGAGGGGACCGGGACTCTTTTGGTAACTCAAAACGCTAAGGCAGTTTTTCATTCACCCCCTTGTCAACCATGTAAATCCATCAAAGAGATGTTAATGCTTGTCTAGTTCCATTCACAATTCAGATAAATTAATATTTCGATTATATTTTTAGACTGCGAAAACTGCGAAAATCAAGCAAATAGTATATTTGAATATTTTTGGTTTATTTTTGACGAAGTCATTGGGGGCGTGAATGGATTCAATTTTACTTGTTTTTCCGTCTAATGATATTGCATATCAATAGAGAAGAAGTTAATGCTCATTCTTATATATTCACTTTCTGTATATGTCAAATATTTGTATGTTTTTGCAAACCTTTAAAACAACCCAAAAAGTCCTGAAGGAGGGAGACTCTCATGAGCTATCTATCACCATAGTATTAATGCACATGCGCATTGACACTGTCAAGCTCACCAGTATTCCGGACTTTTTACAGAAACGGACGATGAGAACGATACTGATTACCTGATTTTATGTGGATTGGGCCTTGATAACTGATAAGGCTGAGCTTTATATCCCTGTATATTGTAATCCCAGGTCAGAGGAAACAAGGTGAACTATGTACAGATTATCGTAAAACAGTTTGGCACTGTTGGCACTAGTCCCGAGTGGCCCGGACGTTTTGTTTTTAATAATACCTGACACGGAATAACTCAAAAACTATCGTCTGAGCCCCTCAGACTTTGTTAGCACATACATGTACATATGATTATGTAGTAAGAAGCAGGCCTTATTTTTTCACACAAACGGTCATTCAGGTTACGTGGAGGTTACGCAAACGAAAATTCACGCGAACGGTCATCGTTCACGCAAACTAAGCCCATGTTCATGATGTCTACAGTGTATGTACTACGCAAGCTGCAAGCTAGCTACAAAAGGATTCTCATACGCTGTCAGAAATATTTGTTATGTTAAACTGACCATAATCTTAGTTTATTTAATTATGTACCATTTTTTGTTTCACTTATGAAGTAAATTTGAGAAGAAAAAAAAAATTGTTTTACTAACTAAAACTGAAACCGAGATCGTTAAACAGCGCAAAATAGAATACCTAGGGCTGTGTTAGCTATGACCTGGTTGGCCAGCTCCAGCTCTACAGCCAATCAAAAGCACCGTTAATCTCTATGGTCTTCTTTAGCTCTATTTCAGCTCATGTTTTTGAAAGTGTTGACAGTTCACAATAAACGAAACCCAACTAGAATAATTTGGATAACTTTGTTAAAAGTTTACATTAACTGCACCCCATTTGCCTTGATTTGCCCTGATAATGATCAGATTATTTCTTTGTCTTGGTGAAGACACTCAGACAGCTTACCGCATGCTGCTGATACAACAACAACACTAGTATATGACAGTTTCGCCTCCATTTTTAGTTAGTAAAACAATTGGATTTTTTTTTCTTAAATTTACATCATAAGTGAAGCAAAAAATGGTTCATACTTAAATAAACTTAGATTATAGTCAGTCTACCATAACAAATATTTCTGACAGCATATGCTCAAGAAGCCTTTTGTAGCTAGCTTGTGTAATACATACACTGTAGACATCATGTACATGTCTTAGTTTGTATGAACGGTGACCGTTCACGTGAATTTTTGTTTGCGTAACCTCAACGGAACATGAACGACCGTTCTTGTGAAAAAATAAGGCCTGCTATTATCACGTACTGAGTTTTATGCATCTGGCTGAATAATAATCACTCACATGTTGCTTTCAATACATTGAGAAGAACTGTCTTCTTGTTTTTAATAATCTAAACAGATAAAGTCTGAAAACAACTTGACTGTGCATCTTTTTATTATAGTTTAAAGACATTCAGGTCTTTATATGCAAATTAATTGGGGTGTAATGATACACTGCCGCCATGATTCGCTACATATCTCCATATGGGCCTCACGAGTCACGACATGATACGTATTGCAATAATGCATTTTCTTGGATCAGGCTTCTTTAGCATTAAAATTTCCCAGTTATTAATGGCAAATTTAAACTGCTTGGTTGGTTTGTTTGCTTTATTAATTG
>JAQQZZ010006664.1:0-11757 GCA_030265115.1 Mopalia vespertina
TTGCCACATTGTGGTTTGACTTTGACCCCCCCCCCCCCCCCCTTCCTCCCCCTCTCCCTTCGGATTGTCTTACGGTTTTTTTAGATAGAGGTATCTCCAACTTATCACCTTCCCTAAGCCCCATATGTATACTGAACTTTTTATATCAAACTGGTCTTGACTATAGGTTGGACCAATGTCGTGCTTGTACAATTCCATCTTCCCATTGCTAGGGTCAATATACGTAAGACGATACTTTCACATGTTCACCCTTGCTTCAAATCGCGATGAAAACGTGGCAAAAATTTATTGGACTATTGTAGAATCAAGCAGCCATTCAGAAAGTCGTTCACAATCACGTCTGTCGACAATAAACAAGCGTGCATGGGCGCCACTGCGAATCACGTGTCTGTGATGATGTCAGAACTCGTAAATAGGACTAAGTTCGTGTATATAGCCTAGACTTGTCATCCTGTGTTTAAGTAGCTGTTGTAGACTCTAGATAGCTCAGATTTGCCGCCTATGAAGGCAAGGTAGGGAAGGAAGAGTGGCTTAATATGATGACCTTCTTTTCAGCCTTGCCTCGGGAAGATGGTACAAGTACAAGTATATTTGTCATTATAAACAAGTTGCGCACCACCTTCCTGTCTTTTGTCCAAGTTTATCCGAATAAAGTTTCGCAAGTTGTGCCAGACTGATGTACCAAATGTGAAATTTGACCGAGTAAAAGGCCTTAAGACATATTGAGAAATGAATGTAACTTAAGTGTGATGCCACGGTTAACGTCTGATCGCGGTGTCTTTATACTTACTGTACAGGAGCTCAGTTTTTATTGTTAGGATGTCGAGTTCAATGGCCAAATGTTATACTGCAAATAAAAGGTTATGATATTTGCAAGCGCTTTGGGGTGAAACATGAAGCACTGGGGAAATGCACTAAAGAGCCCCTAATTTATCAGGAGGCAGCATTCCAGAGATCGTGACTTCGTTGGCTTTTAATCAACATGAGCCTAAGACAGTATTCCTCAACATATAACAGCCTGGATAGTGTAGGCCTTGGTCTACACTTGATTTTAGGTACCAATTCGGATTATTGAATTCCAAACAATAAGGTTTCATCAGGTTATATATCTTATCCCCGCTACGACGCTACATTCAACCAGGTGTATACCTTCTGCTGTAAACCAATCGTTGATCCGAAGAGAATACTGATACGCTACGTTATACTTCTTCGCAAGATTAAAGTTGAAACGTTCAAAAAATTGAATAGTTATAGTGTAGGCCGCGATGAAGAATCTGTACATGTACGAAACACCAGAGGAGCCCTATATATACTGTCCTGAAAGCAAGTCGTCAATGGGCTCTTGATCTAGCACTAAGCTCAACAGACTCTTACATGCTAGATCTATAGAAGACGTAGATGGGAATACGTATCTTATAAACTTGTATGATACAGTAAATAGAGATGCAACGTTCAGCAGTACGAAACCTTTAGAAATAAGGCCTGCCTCTGAATAAAAAATAATATTGAATTCGTATGACCGCTTACCTCTCCACACAAAAAAAAATCTGTCATGTTCGTTGAACACTCACCGAGGGACGGTTCCCAACTGGAAGAGATCCAGTTGTCTAGGTGGCCGGCATTTACTGCTGGCGATTCGGTGCCTAACTCTCTGGTCGTGACTCGTGGGTTCGATTCCCGGACGGGTTTCAACTTGCACAAATCTATTAACTAGAATATGTTCAAACTACGAAAGTGTTATCCCAAAATAACGAAAAATCATTCATTACCTATGATAGATTGCATGTACTGTTTGCTAAATGTTTGCTTATATAGTTTCATTATAAACGAAGCATTTTCCACCCTCTGATCGTTCCACACATGATCTCCTTTATCCCGCTGTTATGGTGAAATGGTCACAGACCTGGGCATTATGGGAAAGAAACAAACGTTCATGTACGGGTACACAAAGAAAGGCCATATGTCCTAACTACATGCGAATGGCTATTCTTTGATAATTTAGCTGTCATTATATTATAGTTATGTGTTTAAGTCTCAGGATAAGAATCTGGAATATACACACAGAATATTGACCAAAGGATGCTAAAAGGAAGCTTTGGGCATATTTCCCTTAGCCATGCAGGGGCTCCATTAAGGGATATTGCTTCCAAGATAGAACAGCGTATATGAAAGCACATGATAAATAGAGAAGATGTAAGTTAACGGATATTACTTGAACTTTGAACTTTATTACAACTCAGCTTGCAACTGCGAGATCATTTTAAACATTATTCGCGGACCTACCTGCGGAGATTCCAATCTCCTCATGAAATCTCGAGGTAGGTCCGCGAATAACGTTTAGAATGCCGCGAGATTTGAGGTTAAAATTCATAGCAAATAAAATAAATAATAAACTATGGCACTATCATTGCGGTTGACAATGAGCAAAATTACAATTTTTCTGTTTTGTTTCATACACCAATGTCAAAATAATGTAAAATAGGGCTTTGTTTTACTGAATTTTAAAACATTTAATAAATTTTATTTCGTAAGTTTTTCTCATATGTTCAGAAAATATATCAGGATGATATGTGTAATATTTGGGTAAGAATAATGGTATTTTTACAAAAAAAAGGACATTGGAGTACATTATGATTTTCATCAGCTTTACCATTCATTTAACCCAAGTAACATAATCATTCTGTTTTCTCTATATTAATCCAGCGACCAGTTTCTACAGGTAGACGAGGTTGGTCGATCGAAAATTAACATATTTTTGTCTTCAGTAGGCAGGAAATAACATTAAACTTTTTTTCTAAATTAATAATTGAGACCAGTTTCACACAATATTTGTTTGATAAAATCTAATCATTTGAACTAAAAAAATGATAGGAGGATGATAATTCTAAATTTGATTATTTAAAAAATCCCACTGTTGGTTAGTATTAAATCTTCGGACAACCTTTTGCCAAAGAAAACCCATTGGAACTTGATGTGATTAGTGGGAATCGTCCTTATTCACTATACATAGAGCATCAGTGTTGGACCAAATTTCTGATATTAAAATGTAGTAGATATAAAGCCCTTTTTGCACTACCAATGAGTGAATGACAGTGACACATACCACCATCATGTTTGTGGTGTATTGGCAGATAATTCCACTTACCGACAAGCACTAGTAGTATGGGAGGGCACTTGGGTCGCATTCCCCACTACATAATAAGGAAGGGTTGTGAGTTACCAAGTACTAATCATTTTGTACGTTATATGCAGAGTGCAGCCAGTTTGGTCGTACTGTACATAATAAGTAAGGGTTGAGCGTTATCATGTAGTAGGCAGCAAGTTTGCCTCCCTACTATATATAAAGAAGGACGTGTGCGTTATCATGGAGTGAAGTGGCTGATTTGCCTGCCTACTACATATAAAGAAGGGTTGTACGTTATTAAGTACTGGGGAGCGGGTGGTGGCTCCTCCTTAGTACATGATAAGTAAATAATTAGGAAGGGTTGACCATAGTGCTGTCATGGGGTGGTGTGATGCGGACCAATCAGCGAAGACTTAGGTGTGAAATGGAACAATCAGCTGTCATCGGTCGGTGGCAGCATCCAAGACGTACAGCGGCGGCGGCCGCATCCAATAACGGCGGTGGCCGCATCCAATAACGGCGGCGGTCACGTCTAACAATGGCGGCGGCGGCGGCATGCCATCCCGCAGGGAATGTGTCATGACGGCGGAGTGGCCTTTTCACTCCCACACCCGCCCACCCGCATGTGCCACGACGGCGTACTGCGGCGTCACGACGCCGTGGCGCAGAGTTACGACGCCGTCGTGATGGTGTCTGCGGCGTACAGCAACTTAGTACTCAATAACGCACACCCCTTACTTATCATGTACTAGGGAGCCACCACCCGTTCCTTACTTAATAGCGTACAACCCTTACTTAACATGTACTAAGGAACTATCACCGGCTCCTTTGTACTGAATAACGTACAATTCTTCTTTATATGTAGTAGGCAGGCAAACTGACTCCCTGCTACATGATGACGCACACATCCTTCCGTATATGTATTAGGGATGCAAACTGGCTGCCTACTACATGATAACGCACATCCCTTACTTATTATATACGGTATAGCCAAACTGGCTGTACGCTATATATAACGTACAACAAAATTAGTACTTGGTAACGCACAAGCCTTCCTTATTATGTAGTGGGGGATGCGACCCCAACTACCCTTCCTACACTACTAGCACTTCTGATGTCGCCCGGACTTTGCCGGGGAGTAGGTTATTTGGTAATTTTGGCTGTTTCTTACGTTTATAACATGACCCGATATGCAGATAATTGAATCACACAAACTTTTACAGGCTACGGCAAAAACATGAGAAACTCACCAAAAGTGCAAAAGTTGATATGTTCGTTGTTATAATACTGATGTGATATAAACGTACTAATCTGTACAAATGTTATAATAAGCCTGTACTTTTAAGACAATTCCTTAAACTGCTATAATCTTAAGCTACCTCTGTCGTAAGTTTGTCTCTGTCAGTATTTTAAATAATGTCGCCGGTTTCATAGAAATGTTCGTTATGCGTTGGTTTTTATTGTTATATTTTCAAAAACATGAAATAAAGGCTTTCAGCGAATTTATATAATCCCTCTCCAATGGACAGTCATGCAAAAAAGACTTTGGCCGGATTATAGAAGACATTTATATCCCGTTATCATAAATACAGCACTGAACTAGTGTCTATTTTTAAGACTAAAATGTACGGTACCTGTGTTTTAGAAAAAAATGTATCACTTGTTTCGAAATTGTTTGGCTTTGTCTAAAAGTCACTATCTTATAGTCTCAGTAATATCCATTAACAAGAGAATTGATATTTATATTCAACGTATGTGTAACCATTCACAAGATAAGGAGATGCTTTCTGGGGAAACCGTTACCAGCTGAAATGAATCCAAGACTCGGAAACTATACTGTAGAGAGTGGTCATATCGGCAGCGTATAAGCATAACGTACGCAGTTGTGTGGAATTCAGTGAAATAATACACTGATATAGTGTCTATTTGTAAGACTAAAATGTACCATACCTATATGTTTTACAAAAATTGTATGACTTTATTACGAAGAAATATGGCTTTGTCCAAATGTCAGTATCATTAAGTCGTCGCAAAATCAAAATAAAAACATAAGTCAAGAAATCAAAATTTATTTTTAAAAAAATGGATTTATAAATTTTGTGAATAACGCTTTTAATTTACTATCAATCATTTATTAGCCAGGCGACCGTGGTATAGACAGAAAATGTGACAAACGTGGGATGCGCCATGAACTAAAGACAATCAACGGAATAAGGATACTATAAATAACTCATGATAAAGTCAGGTTGAACAGATGCACATCATACACATTATAGGTCTAATATGTTAACATATGAAGAGCTGATAATATTAGCATATGGTGAAGATATAACAATACAGCTTTCTTGATTTATTCCGTTCATGTATTTGCTGCCTGTAAGGTGGTAGTGGCGGGTCTATATAGATCGTCTATCTCAATTGCACATACCAGGTTCTCTAGCTACCTCTGTTTGTTTTTATAACTCCACGAAGAATAGCAGTGCCTGTCCTCCTTAGATTACGAAACTGAGAAAACATTCTATCGCCGGTAATAGAGACCTCCCTGTGGGATACAGGCAATAGCAAGGATGCTATAGTGTGTGGTGTGTAACACTATATGGAACATTTGTTAATTGCATTTGGCGTCTATCATGATTTGTTTGTTTGTTTGATGGGGGTTTAACGCCGTACTTAAGATTATTTCCTAAGGCCAGCCCTGAAGGAAACCACCATCGAATCCACTGGCAAAAAACAAAGACAAGGAAGGACAAATACAGGACAATAACAGGATGTAATACAGAAACATCACAAACAGATCGGCTTCATGTTGCCCCTTAGCTATATATGAAAGCACCAGGGCAGCATAAAGATTCTACCCCAACCCTCCGCGGCTTCTACCATGAACCATGAACGTGAGCATTGGACTATATACTATTGACGTAAACATAAATTGACGTTTATCTCAGACGTAAACATTGGACGTGAACGTTTGATGTTTTCATTTAAGGTATAAAATGGACAAGCCACGATTCCACTAGGGGTGTTTTTTTAGGCGGATATAACGATGTACACCGTATAGTGTCTGAAAGAAGCAACTGGTCGTAAATTCCGTTATGCATTTGAAACAGCTCGAACAGCAGTATTTTCGGTATTTTTAGATAACATACACTTTCTTAGTCTTTCACAGATTCTAGTTCATTGCAGGCAGATACCCTACCGAGAATCGAACCCACGACCCCCAGAGCTAGGCACCAACTAGACAGCAGTAAATACCGGCCACCTTTATACCACTTAACCAATCGGCCTTTACTGGTGGCGATTTGTTTTACTCTACGAGTCGTTGTTTGACTGTTTCTGGACGATATATACTGATTGTTGTGGACTCTTTCATCGGTTCATCGAAACACTGACGGAGATCAATGACAACGATTCATTTCTCGAATTAATTTTCTGAAAATTGCGTCCCCTAGGACGATCCCAAGTCTGATTACTGCTATTTTATAGAAAACTTATAATTTCAATCTGATAATAAAGTAATTTGATGCCAGAAAGCGATTATTGACATTTCCAGAATTTGGAGCTCTCGTTATGATCTGCCTGTCAAATTTTTCGAATTGCAGTAAACTTTTGCCAATGTATACCGTATATAGATTAATAATACAGTAAAATGATCGCTGCCTGTCCAAATGCCCTGCTGTTTAAACTCAAATGAGATGTATTCACTTTTAATTCGTTTTAATGCCGTGGACGCAGACACCAGCTTCGCGTACTTGACCCCACCCCTTTATCGACTCTAGATTCACCACAGCCCAGCAGTTTCAGCAAAGTAGATTATAATCGCGATGCCGAATGGGTTGTGTAGTACAGCCAGGGATAGTGATCGATATGGATTCACATTTAGTAAAACATCAATCAGTGATGGGTAAAATCCAATATCTATAACAATTCACCGTGCTCTTCTTTCAAACTTATAGGCCACGAATACACACAAGCCCTTAACCAAACAGAGTTTCCATTATGTTTTAAGAGACCGGCAGATGTGGGATGATAGACAACTGTTGTAAAAGATACCCAAAGTTAGTACCATCCCCTTCTCTTGAAAATTGGCATCTGTTGGATGGAGCAGTGAAGCAAGGGTAGTGGTGTATATAACAGGCCATCTCTTCTCTCCAAGGCGGAGAAGGATTTCAGCGCCCATTAAGACAGCATCTCGGTAACCGGGACACGTTCCCGAACTTTCTCCCTCCGGGACTTAACGGTGCTAGGGCCGTGGTAGTTTTAAGACCGTCAGCTTCCAGCCCATGGAGTGAAAAAAGCTACACTAAGACGGTGGAGGATCAGTTTAGATTTTGAAAGATTTTTGATTAAGTTAAAAAGAACCCTTGCACAGGTAGGCTATTTTAATTTATGTAACACTTGTATACTAGTTATCGTAGACCTAGATTTATTGTACAATTATACAGGCTCGTAGACTTAGTGTTGTGGCGGTTGAAAAACACTTGTCAATAAACAAAGTGGAAAATTTATGCAGTTGTTTTTAGTGCGATTGCGCATGACAGACAGTGTGCGTGGTCGGTTTAGTGCCCTTTGTATCGGGTAGAATTAGAGATTATAATTAAACAACTGAACAATATATAGGGCTAATTCTTCCGTCTTTGCCCTCTCCACCCATATGGTGAAAGTTGGAAATTGATCCGCCGCTATAGCCGGCCTCTCAAAAAATATATCTGATTTTTCTCTGATTTTTTTTTAAGATACAATGAAAACAATGACTAGTATTTAACCTACCTGCAATATTTCTTTTCTGGTGGTTTTCAATCTTATTATTGCAAAGGGAGATAACTTAAACGTGTCAACTCTGGAGAGTTTCTCCAATAAACCTTGATTGAAACGTCAGGAAAGAAAGAAGGAGTTAGGTTATTGTGACTTTTGTATCAAAAAAAAAAAAAAATCAGAGAAAAATCAAATATATGTTTTGAGAGGCCGGCGAAAGCGGCGGATCAATTTCCAAATTTCACCACGGGTTGAGATAGGCAGGACTAAGACTAAGAAGTAGGGCTATAAGACGGAGGAATTAGCCCTATACATTGTGCTATAGGTTGGTTATTCATTGTTAGTAAGATATTGGCACATCTACAGGTTTACTTATGTATAATACGAATGTAATTAAAGTGGCAGGTTAAACAGTTCAAATTGAAAGTAGTAGCGCATAACGTTTTTTTTTATATTTATTATTTTATTTTATTATTATTATTATATAAATAGCTTTATTAGGAATTTTACAGCGACTTTTACATCTTATCTGATTGGACTAAGGAGAAACGGACATTAAGTCATATCCTTGACATCTATTCACATACATCTAATGATTGATTAGATGGTTAAGAATCTATGGCGGATTGGTCTAAAGTGTATGCTCTAGAGAGTATACTTCTGGGCCACGCACCCCCTCACCCCCCACCCCTGGGGTCGGCGGTTCGATTCCCGCGGACCTTATGCAGCTAGGCATGCCAGCCACCACCGGAAGGTCGTTAAATTTTTGGGTTGTTTTAAGTTTTTCTCCCACAATAATGCTGGCGAATTATCTATAAATGAGAACTTGATCTAATATCCGATAAATGAGATAAAACAAAATTTAATTGTAAACTTTCACAATGGAATTTAGAAGGTAGTGATTAATTTTACATTTATTTCTATATTTAAAATTATCATCTTTACAACACTTATTAACTATTTTATGATTGACCGTAAGGTTATTATTTCTGTTTGGATTTCGGATTCTATAATTGGAATGCCTCAAAACGTCAAGAGCATGTTTTGCAGCTCAAACTAATAGACATAGAATTCACATGTAAATGCTTCATTCCGGTTAGCTTATGTTAAATTAACCTAACAGATTTTGATGGCATAAACCAGATGAAAAAACATTTCCTACAACCAGGTCTTCCGCCCAACGACCTGCGTTATAATTCCTTGACGAAATACTCCGCCATAAAAATATATTAAGGCTATTACGTGGAATAAAAAAGGTCAAATGTTTTTGTATTTAATTTTTTGGCAGAAATCCTTAAAATCGAAAGTAACTTATCAAATCAACATCGTCATAAACAATGTAGGCTAAACGAAATACGCAACAACGAAATTCTTTAAGATAAACATTTTGAATAATGGATACGACAATAAAGCGCATATATATGTAATGATAATAAAATTCCAATTACATCCGTTATACTACATTTGTACTATTGACATGAAATTAGGCTGTAAAACTTCCCACATGTTCTGAAGATGTTTATTTACATTCTGTAAACTGAGAAGATTTACAAGCTTGTCTTTGTGGATTTTCTCTATCTCTTAGATTTCCCCCAAATCCGAAGGAATCGCACTGAGTTATCAGGGCAAAGTAACACCGGCCTCGGCTTTTCTCTTATGTCAGCATAATCAGGCAAAGCAGGCAAGCAGGCAAAGTAAATAAATACCCAGTGCAGCCACTTCCATAACTCAGTAAGTTGATACCAGCAACCATACCAGCCCACTTCTTCTTTTTGGAGAAGCTCTGCTGGTGTGGATTGCAGTTCAGAGAAACCAGGTAAAAATAGTCTGAACACAGCTTATGGCTAGGGTATGCCTGAGTCAGGACTGTATTCACCATTTGCTGTATGTCTATTTTCCCTCAGCGTGACTGCTTGTTAGCATATACAACTATATACAGATTCCTTACACTGGCATATACAGAGGTTCAGTGAAACAGTTACTGTCAGATTACCTCCCTTGCTCTTTGAGGTATTCCACTTAATACATCTGGTAACTTTTTGGTTAAATTAATTACATTGTATATAGTATACATATGTCTTATGCCAGACAGTCACTCTCCTAAGATATTAAACAATTATTAACATTTATTTCTGAAATATTTATTTTAAAAATATACCTTAGTTTATAACGGATATTCAGCAGAATTCCCATGTAAGCTAAATACATTAAGAGAAATTCTTGCTAATTGCCTTACCAACGTTTGATGCGTCCCATTAAAGTAAACATACTTTAGCACAATAAAAACGATGTCAATCTATTTTAGTTTCAGTAATTTATATACCACTAGAGATAAGCAAATCAATCGTCTATACTCTTTGAAATAATGGTTCTCTGAAAAAAAACCTTTATCTTGACAAAGAAGTTTGTCATATACTCTTTAATTCTTAGCCACATACCGTTTTGCTGTGATTAACCGTGCTATGAAACATAAATCAAAGCTATCTCCCGCCCAAATCGTCTCGGCGTATGCAGCCTCGTCTATTCAAAGGTTATACTGAAAGTTACTGAATGACACCACTAGTTTATTTATCCTTACTGTATAGAGTCCAGACGACGGAATAACTTTGGTAGACACAGGCGCATACAAATACATAGATGAACAACTTCGATGAATATTTAAATTAACTCCGGTCGCCATCTAATAAAATGTGATATGGAATAATAATAGGCTTTAGTGACCTAATTTGCAGGACTTATCGATGCCTAATTAATTAATTTTCTTAGCTCGCATTAAAAATGTGCCATCACATATGGAACCAAGTGCAACAGGCACACACAATCAGTATATTGTCCATTATTCAGTTATCATGTTTTTCGATTTACATAACTTCAATTGCAATTGTGTTTTTAATTGTAATTATTCTCTCATCAGTTGTGTTAATCTTTTATTTATTTAGCAGAATGTTTTTGTTGCCAAACAATTATCACTATACATACGGAATACACGGTATATATTCCTGTTTCAAAGTGATTTGTCAAGGGTTCTTCAACTTAGCTACGCTCTATTATGTACTCAAAATAAAATAATTAATTTATATCTACTGTAATACCTACATACTTTTCAGATGAACTTGTTACAACAGTTGTAACACAGTGCCACTGCAGTGGTAAACACAACTACGTGAACTGTGTTGCACTGCCAACGCAGTATCTATCTTATTGGTTAAACTTTGTAATAGTAGTTGTACAAAGAACAGGTCCTACTGTCAGAGAAATGGTGGTCAGTATAGTGTAGACTTTGTTACTTCATCACAGCTGGTAATTTTATTACAGAGTATGTTGTGGCAACATTATTGGTGGTTTATTATACTGATGGGGTCTGCTGGTAAAATCTTCAATGAGGTCAAGGTTTAGTTCCAATTAAAACATTTTGGGGCGAACCGTAATATTTGTGTATTATGGTACCCTTAGATCGTCCTTAGCTTATTACAGTGTATGTTGTTGCACAGGTATTGGTGGATTATTACAGTGTCTATTATTACACAGGTATTTGTAGTTTATTACACTATCTGTTGTTACACAGGTATGGGTAGTTTATTACAATGTATGTTGTTCCACAGTTATAGGTAGTTTATTGCAGTATATGTTGTTACACATGTATTGGCATTTTATTACTGTATCTGTTGTTACACAGGTGTAGGTAGTTGTTTACACTATCTGTTGTTACACAGGTATGGGTAGTTTATTACAGTATCTGTTGTTACACAGGTATTGGTAGTTTATTACAATGTATGTTGTTCCACAGTTATAGGTAGTTTATTACAGTATATGTTGTTACACATGTATTGGCATTTTATTACTGTATCTGTTGTTACACAGGTGTAGGTAGTTGTTTACAC
>JAQQZZ010006675.1:0-11756 GCA_030265115.1 Mopalia vespertina
ATTAAACTTCGCCGTTTATATTACAGCGCTCACAGCCTGACAACTTCCTATTTGAAAACATTGATAGATAACCCTATGACCTAGCTGTTATGGGTCTCCATTCCCTGCTTGATGAAACTGAAACTGATAATCCGCCAGACACACAGAGTCATCTGCTCCAGCTTATAACCGAGATAGAGCATCGCCTGAAGAAGGAAAAAGAGATAAGACTCTCCCTTTACAAAAAGTACCACAGGGAGAGAACGTCTGTGATGTCTTTGAGACGGCTCACGCCGCCGTCGGCCTAGGGCTAGGCGCATCGGGGATTGGTCTCCTCTCTACAGTTATTGCGGCGCGTGTCGTGGTCGGTTTAGAAGCGGCAGCAGGCGTCTGCGGGTTGGCAGTCGTCATCAGTAAATTTATAGCCCGCCGCCTCCGAGCAAAGGCCAAAAAACACAACGAGATTCGCGTCCTGTCCGAATCGAGGCTAAACACAATCTCGGAACACATTTCCAAGGCCATGCAAGACGACAACATATCTGCTGAAGAATTCAGACTCATTCTCTCCGAGGCGAACAAATACGACCAAGAGAAGGAGCGCAGTAGACAGAAAACGAGAGCTGGGATGAGTGACAAAGAAAAAAATATATTGATTCAACAGGGGAGAGAAGAAGCTATCCAGCTGTTGCGACGCATAGCTCAGAGGCTCCCCGACAATTACATGTTGATTTTGGCTAGCATTTATTTATCTACAAGTAATACATATTTGAATAAATACTTCGATATATAATCCAAAGACATAAATCGACGACATGGGTCAGCGACATCAACCTAAGTATCAGCAACAGAGCCAGCAGAATACGACTGCTAAGCGAAACATGGCGTCAATCGTTGTTGACGCAGTGGAAATAGCGTGCCAATTTCCCGACGACTTCCATCTACCCGTCACAACCGATCTGCAGGTTGGCGACTTTGTTAAGGTATGCAATAATTACGAGCGGTTCTGGGTAAAGCTAACTACTGCCGGAACGAGTGGTGGTAATAGCCTGACTGGTATAGTTGACAATAAGTTGTGCGGCGAGTATGGCTACAACCGAGGCAACTCGATAATTTTTTTAGAAAAAAACCCTCTACGATGTTTTAGACCGCCGAACGTCGGATAATGACCAGCTTCACGGTAGCTGAAGGCGAGTCGTAAACGCCAGCGAAGGGTTAGCAATAAGTTGTGTGGCGAATATGACTATGAAGTAGGCGACTCGATAATGTTTGAGAAAAAACACATATACGACATAGACCGAACTCAGCCAAGGACAATTAGTTGTTGATTTCGACTGTCATTTTCTTACATACAGGTAAACATTCATATATAAGGGTAGATCAGCGGGAACAACTCTTACGGATATAATTTACACATTTCTAAAGCTACGTACATACTATATCGGCCAGACAGTTCAGTCACGCCTCGATGAATCATGTACTGTAGAGTAAACATCGAGTTATTTATGACCTAGGCGTTTTCTGCTATATCCTGGTTGAGCTGTAACACAGCTTAGCATGTTGTATTCACCATATGTAAGTATTGCGCAATCTGCTTGCTTTAAATCCGTAAAATTGAGAGAAATAGACATTTTCTCTGTTTTTAAGTCGCTACAGGTATGGTTTTTAGTTATGGGTTAACAATAACCATGTTATGAGCGCAATTCTGTACAAAACATATATGTTGGAGGATACAGGCGACATATAGAGAGCTCATATATCGGTTGTTTCTATTAGCCGATTGGATACACGCTCTCAGGCTTTGAAAATAACGAGGCGAGAAGTTGCTAGCAAAATACCCAATTGCTTCCTACTGAGTTGTTTCATTGTCAGTGGTCTCAAATCACTGCTGTGCCTCTCCACATAGAATTTCGACGGTGGAGTGAGATTCCCGTATCTAGTGTGACGATTCTCGTGACAGCCCCTGTAGGCCCACGCCAGTTCGCTCTCACGTTAGAGGCTGTTAGCATAATTGGGGTTGGTCTCTAAAATGAGAGAGAAACTGGGGCTACGCATCCACGGCCAATTTTGTTGGTTTTTTTTTCTTCATTTGTTTCATTTTTAATTTTTTTTTTTTTTTTTTTTTTTGGGTGGGGGGTACGTTTCCTCCCGGGAATGCTGCTGGGAACCGCCGCGGACTCAAAGAGGCAGCCCCCCCCCTGCTGCACTGATAGCTGCTAACATTTTCCTGCGGACTTTTCTTATTGTTTATTTTAACATTGAGTATAAACATTTGTGGTTGAAGGCCTTTATAGTTTTGAAAATGTTTGAAGTGGGTCCCAGAAAAACATTCTACTTGCATATAGTGAGGATCTGAATTATTTTGAAAGAGATTAGAGTCACCTGATTTTCTTAGTTAATTTTGGAAAGGATGAGGAACTGACATGTAAATGTCCAAAAGTGTTATTCTTTATATAATTAGACTGAAGGTTTCGCCGGACCATAGATGGGGACATAATGATATCATAATTGGACCGGTTGGACCGGTTTGTATATGCCATGGGGTGGTGCGGGTTTCTTCCCACGAACTTTTGCGGCGTACTTTCGTGATAGTTGACGAGATGTGACAGGAGGTACTGTGGGGTCATGAAGTGCAACGTCGTGTCAAAGAAGGAATGAGAGGTGAACAATCGGGCTGTTGACCAATGCGAATGCTTGATTCTGATGTGCTCGGTGACCTGAGCGCTTTGATGTGACTTATTTGGGCTAGCATTTGCTATTACATAAAAATGAAGGACTGTTACTTATGAAGTGGGAAGCGGAATTGAATAAGGAAGGCTTGTACCTGTAGCTGTCATGGGGTGGTGTGGGTGTCTTCCCCTGATGCTTTGCAGGCGGCGGAGTGGACGAGATTTGAAGACATTTGACATGGAGTGCTGTTGGTCACATCAATTACATCATGACTTATCTCCCTTAGCAACACGTAACCAACATGGCTGACACATCGTCACAGCATGTCTGAAGGGGCACCGTCCAATAAACATGTGGAGCGTGAGCAGACCCATCGGCGAGGACCTCCGTGTGCTAAGAACCAGGTGCTATCTCCCTTAGATCACCGTAACCAATATGGCCGACACAGCATGTGACAGTCTGTTACTATCGGGCGATGGACCTCGTCTCTTTTACGGCCGCAGGAATGACGTTCCAACAAGCACAACCGACTGTTCGTTCGCAAGAGATGCAACACGGTGCTATGCGGCGTCCTGCGGTGTTCTGCGTCGCCACGTCACCGTGGCAACGGCGCTCTGCGGCGTCATTGCAGCTTTCTGCGAAGGTGTGGGCATCTTTCCGTGATGTTTTGCACATGGATCTGTGTCGCATTTGGGTTAGGATGTGTTATTACATATTAACTTGCTAGGTAGGTTGTTAGTTATTATGGACTAAGGACCGACTCCTAAGTACTTAATAAGGTATTTGTTATTTCTAATCTTGTAGTGCAGAGCAAGTGCGAAGAACCGAACTGCTGAATAAGTAAGGGTTGTAGCCATTGCTGTCCTGGGGTTGGTGTGGAGATCTTGCCGTGATTCTTTGCGCTCTGTGTCTCATTTAGGTTAGGGTGTGTTATTACATAATAAGGCAGTTTGTTACTTAGTATGTACTAAGGAGCGTCTCCTAACTACCAAATAAGGAAAGTGTTATTACTGATCGTGCAGTGAGGAGCGGGTTTAAAGCACCGAACTGATAAACAAGAATATGTTGTAGCGATTGCTGTCATTGGGTGGTGTGGAGGCCATGGGACCAGGTCAGGTGCCTTCGTTTAAAGCGAGGATACATACATCGCTGCCCTGTATCGTCTGCACTGGGACGGTATATGACAACACTTCCATCGTGGGCATCGTCTCCAGGGCCAGGAAAGTTTTAACAAGCTCTCATTTAATACAAAACAGGGTAACGTTGACAGCGCCTAGTGTTGGATAACACCACATACAAGAGGCAGGATCTGATGACCTGGGGTCGTCTACAACGTTCTAACACAAGATGGTTTGTGGAGCATATGACTAACGTGGTGTTCTTGATTAACGAATTACCAAGTATCATGATATCTAGATAACAGCCGTCATATTGCATCGATATGGTTGAAGATGGTCGGGTGAATTTAGGTCTTTTACTCGTGTTGGACGAATTCAACGACGACGCGTGTCAACAAGCACAACATCCTGACGCCATACCACGCTACTACGAACATACCCTCTTACCAACGATTGACGACTTGTCACGAACCACGATACCGCGAATGATCACAACGCTGTAGGTGTTCAGTATATTGGGGTGTCTCACGTGTGTTGTAGCTGGTTATTTTGGTCGTTCGTGTGAATGCAACCATTTGGACCACGTTTATCACTCGTTAAGCTCAGCATGTGTTGCAGTGACAGATAATCACCAAGGCAGCGACGAAGGCAACGACCACGTCAGCTTCCCTGTCAGCGATTACGTCAATGACACCGTTAACGACCTCGTCAGGGATCATGTCAACGACAAAGACCCTCGACAAGACTTTGCGACAGTTGTATTACGAACCCAACAGCCTGACAGCATACAGCGGTGTGAACGGATTGTGGAAGGTGGAACATGATCGAGGTGACAACGTAATGAAAGCTAAGGTGGTTATTTGGTTGAAAGTACAAGCCGCCTAGACGTTACACCGACCCGCCCGACGGCACTTTCGACGGAATAGGGTTATTGTTGGGTGGTATCGACAGTCAGTGGCAAACGGAATTTGGTGGACATGCAACGATTGACCAAACACCTATGATTACCTCACCTGTATCGACATCTTCTCCAAACACGCTTGGTTCGTACCGATTCGGACCAAACGGGGGCTCAGCTGATCTTTGTCAAGGGGCACAAATCGCTGTATTTACAAACCGACGAAGGGACAGAATTTCTCAACAAAGGATTTCAACAGTTTTTTACAGCGAAGTAACGTAATGTATATTAACACCTGGAACGAAACGAATATTCTGTGGTCGGGCGGTTTAATCGTACGTTCCAAGGACGGATGTACAAGTATTTTACAGTCGCCAATACACGGCACTTCATATATGTCGTACGGGACACCAATGCATATCACAGCAGTTTTTGGCGAGCACCGAACCAGTTCACGGTCGATCAGAAATATATCGTCATTTAACCAGCTGATAAAGAGTCAGAGACGGTCATTATGGCTACGCAGGATTACCAAACTGGGACAGAACGCCAGCCGAGTAATCCTCACCATAATAAAAAGCCTCTATAGACAAACATCGCGTGCATTGTCAGGTCTTTAGAGGATCAAACATTCCTTACAGTTTAGCAAAGCAACATATACTCGCCGGACGGGACTCCAAAAGCAGACTCTTCTACACCTCCTACCTCAAATTCACAATCCACAGGAGAAGCAACCGTCTATGCACCCAATTAGGCCTATTTTATCAGATTGTGCTTCTGAATTTTACAACCTATCGACGTATTTATGACAACCTCGTTTCAGTGTATGTAATAGACATTGTAGTTCCTCAGGAGACACCATGTCGTCCGCAAACTATAAATAAACATCGAAATGCTTTACAGAAATACCACGACGTTTTATCTCTTTATACTAGATGGAATGGAAGACTGAGGGTGGCACAGGAATTGATAGGATTTGGTGTACGTCTTGTCTGAGTTGAGCTTATGAATTACGGTAGTGATTTACAACTATAGGAGATACACACGATTATGAATGTTCCCTTTGTAAGCAAAATAAAATTTGTACAAAAAATAAATCGACCAATTAGTACTCAAACATAATGAAACTCCAATACTCGACTATTAGACGTGTAAGTTTATATATGCACAAATCTAACCGTTTCGGAAAATCAATTACCGTCAGCTTATATACATACTAACTTCTTCCATTTTCATATATTTGTAAGTTATGTTTTACGTTTTATGTTATGTTTTATGGTAAAATGAAGTGCTCCTATTTTAGTTTTCTGGTAAGTTGCTGTCACAAATACGAACAGTGTCTTCTTAAGCTGTTAGGCAAAACTTCACTCATATTTTGACATCAACGATATATTTTTTTGAAGAAATCATTCTGTTATCATGTTTGGCATAAAGAGCGCGTCTTCTTTCAGACAAGACATAGGTCAGAACATTTGGAGTCGTTATCAAACAATAAGCAAATGCTTGGATATGGAATTAGGAATTAGTGATTATCTGTAGTGAAATATGAAATTATCGTCTGTGCATATTAAGATTAGATCTCATTGGGTTAAACGCATTAAAAGAATATCATGCATGATAATGTCTTACAGAATGCATCTACTGATATTCGGAACAGCAAGACCGACATTTCTGTGACATCTATATATATTGTGAGGGTTCGATTCCCGGTGGAGGCAAGCCAATTTTTCTCTCTTCATTTATTCAAAATATATATATTGTGCTATTTTTGCTCCTGTATCCATTCATATTTCATAGATAAATCAGGTTAGATGTAATTAAGTTTAATTTAATTTAATTTAATTTAGTAATAATTTTTTTCTATTTAATCAATAAAAGTCATAGATTTTCTCATTAAATATATAAATATTTGATTACAAACTATAACGCTTTATTGTTATCACGGTTAACGACAGTAAACCTTTTAAATCCTTTGGTAAATTGGTATAAAAATATTAACGAGCTAGAAAAAAGTGACAACGTGTACAGGTACATTTGCGTGTATCGATATTTGAGAACAACTGATATGAATGCAAATTTCATGTCGTGCTCGCTTGGGCGGTGTTAACAAATTAAAAAAAAAACTTTTGCAAATTATTGGATGTGTACTTGAGATAAATAAATAAATAAATGTACACATAATTGGTAATGCCCTGCAGTATTCTCTGGTAATTGTTCTGCGTTATACAAGTTGTCATATATCTACATTGATATCCTTATATTAGTACCTCACATTTTTCAGTTGAGTAATAATTTATCTTTTTTTATTTTAATTATCTTGAAAATTATGGAGGTGAACCTCTATTCAGAACTTGTTATAATGAACAAGTATTAAACGGATGCAGTTGATTGAAAAACACTAATAACCCTCTATTAATGCTGCACGAACTGATTATAGAGTTTTTAAATCTGAACATTTCTTTGAGAAATATCTTCTCCTTTTTTGTTCTATGCTCTTTATGTATATCAAAAATATATAACAAAAATTAATTCACTATTAAATTTATGATATCTCTCAGTTGATGTTTATTTCTTTATTGGTTTATTTTCATGTTTAGGACTCTGTTTTCAGGTTTGAACAGTTTTTAGTAGTTTTAAATGCAGTGTTGAGAATAAAATAGATCAATGTCCCATATATAACGTCGTCGAGATGAGCCATGTGCCCCAAGGTATACTTTGTTGATCAAGCTTGAAGACGTAAAGTTACGTGTTTCTCCAACCAATCGGATCTGATGACCACTCTTCTCCTATCCGCATATCTTTTGACTTAAGCTTGTGTAGATTTACCATGCCGGACATGTTGAAAGTGAGATTGGAAATGTGACCACGTGACTTTCCACCGCGGTATAAATGTTTCAACCGCGGTGTACAAATTTACACAACGGTGTAAAAATCTATGAAAAAACATAGAAAAGTTAAAAATCTTAAATGTTTCTTACAAGCCCCTGTACTACTCTCCCTGGAGGTACAAACTATATCACATGGTAATTTGTGCGCCCCTTAATATGGCTTCAGTGGAGTTTTTTTTAATCCAAAAAAACACTCTGCTTAATACATAAATGTACAATTTAACAGTATTGTGTATTTGCCAAGAAAAATAATCAATAAAAATGTAAATTGACCTCTCCTAAAACGTGTGGTATTTGAATTATCGCTTGAATATCCCTGAAAATTAACTATATATTCTGTTTTTAAATACGATTAACAATCAAAGGCCTTAACACTAACCCGGACTGATAGTAGTTTGAAGCTTATGTAAGGATCATGTCACATACAGATGGTACAATAGGGGCTGTTTATTACATTCTGCAGTAGATTCATGTCATGTTAGTAATGGTGTTAATAATGAAACAATCTGATATTATAGATCTACCGGGAGGCAGGTTGACGCCTTCGGTTAACCTGTCCCGTCCGTCGAGTAGATAATCACATTGTTTAGTGGTAATGATTATTTTAATCCCCTAAAGACAGAGTTGAAATTCCTATGGATTTCCAGTCAAAAACGATTATCTATGTATTTTTTTTATAACGACCAGGCATGCTCTGCTAATGTTCGGCCTTGTTTATGTTATTCTGCCTAGCCCCAATGACTATACCTGATCTGTTTTTCAACTCATTCTGCTCTTGATTTTGACTAAATTATTTAGAAATAGAGTGCCTTTAAGCAATTGTGTGGTAAGAATGGCTTATAATGTAAGAAACGTCTTTATAATTTGCTTAAGAGCGATTTTAAGAGAGATTAAGTTCAACATGTCCCATGTCTGATCTAATTTAGATGAGAACGTTTGTAACAATCTGGCATTATAATCGTCAAAGTTTTGAATATTTGAGCCAGCACTTAAAAAATAACTGTGCAATTTCAAAGAAAAACATGCAAGACACTGTTTATTTGTGAAATCAGGGTGGCGTTTATAATCCGGTAATCCAGTGGGATGTACGATTATTGTTAAGTGTTTTCCCTTGATTGATTACTGGAACTAGCCAGCAAGATTTTACAAAATATGGGTAAGCCTTATTCTGATGGTGAAGATTGATAGTCCGTCCACTCCCCCTATCTCTTCCCTCCCTTAAACACACACTTTGCCAACGCCTCAAAGTATTGAAAGTTTGGCTGAAAGACTAAACAAGAGACAACATTTTAGCTACAAGTAGTCATGTAGGTTGGGAGCATGCATATTGAATTTAATCTTAATCTAAGAAATACAATGCTTTGCCCATTTCGACCCAAAGCTGTCGCCCTGGGCCCAAAATTAACCCCAAAAAAACGTTTGCTAGTGCAAAAAGTAATTACAAACTACTGAGAATAGAAAGTTAAATTTAAGCCCAACATTAAATTTTCCAATGAGCATACGTGACAGTCATTGTCAGAGTGTTGACAATAGATGGGACTATGCTCCCCACTGTGTGTCGTTTATGTTGATGAGTAGTTCCAGTGTCCAATGAACAAAGTATTACAATACCTTATTGTATACTCAATAAATCTACTGAAATATGATTGCCCACCTACTGTTACATGGAACGACGACTGATAAAAATAACCCATTGTAAAACAAGCACAAGCATATTCGAGAATAAGATTAAATAATTTTGTGTTAAGCGGTAAGGAAACATTAGTTGTCGCGATAATATATTCATTTACAATATTATCAATTCCAGGACTTTTGTTGCGATTGAGTATATTAACTGATTACAAGACATCGTTTGCTTTAATTGGTCTGTTAAGAACAGGATTGTTTTAACATTATTTCCTCGATGGTTTTCTTCGGGTGGATTTTCAGTTCCGTTTGTATTTACGTTTTTGAAAAACTCATACAATTTGTCCTCCTCTAGCTTGACGCTTGTGTTTGTTTTACAATGGGTTATTTTTTTTATCAAGTTCCATTATTCTTTTTGGGTTGTTGGAGGATATCTCAGTTTTAAATTTCTTGTCATAATTATTTATATATTTGGTTAAAGTCTTTTTATATTTTCGATTAGCATCTACTTAGTTCGATCGATTTATCTCGTTATTCCTATTTTGAATATCTGCGCTTTTCTCTGTGATATTTTGCTAGAGCTAGTTTACCTCGGTTTACTGCTGATAACTGTTCGTTTTTTATTTTCTGATTTCGTATTTAGGGAGTGTTTCTGCAGCGCTGTTTAAAAAGATGTTACTCATTGTGCTTTTATCCTTCAAATAGTGCAGGACTGAGGTCGAACAAGTTCATCAATGTGTTATAGTTAACCTGTATATAAACATCACAGAAGGTTACACTATGGATGTTTTTGACCTGCTATGTGATAGTCACATTGCATTTTTCATTTGATAAAAGGAGTGATCAACTCTTTATAGTCATTCCAAATGGAATAGTTGGACTTTCAATGCTTCTTAATACACACGTCCTTTAGACTTGTCAGCATTGGAAGTAAACTGGAAAAACATGACTAGTCTAGATTCAACCTATTTTCTATTTTTCTATTTCCAAAATTAAACCTTATTATTGATATACTAGTAGTTACTTTGTTAAATACTTCCTTTTAGTCACTCCATGTCTAAAACGTTACAATAGCGACCAAGATAAACTTAGAAAGTAACCAATAAATATTCCCTTAAGATAACATTTCAACCTCCTAAAAACCTTTGTCATTTCCTTGACGACAACCAAGAAAAACTTTTTAAAAAGTAACCAAGAACATCTTGATCTAGGCATCATTTAGACATCAAAGAAAATTGTCGCTCTCTTATGCCTTGGCGACGAAGAAAGATTTGATAAAAAAAGTGACCAATATTTATTAGGTCGAGGTAAATTTTGACCCAAAAAATATTGTTGCCCAATTAAGTATACTTACACTGGCGACCATGCAAAACTTAGTAAAAAAAGTGACCAAAATTTATTTGGTCGAGGTAACAAAAGTTTGTCTCCCACTTATATCTACTTGTACTGACGATCAAGAAAATTTAGGTCAAAAAGTGACAAAGATTTACTGGTTTTATAGAGTGAAAGATATGATAATTAGATGTTTGACCAGACACATTTGTGACCATGATGGTGAAGCTTCAGCAAAATAAGTTTCAAAAAGTGTTGCAGTGCCCTTACCTCCCACAAACCAATGGACTTCACATGTAGGGGTATATTTTTGAATCGCGTACAAATAACAGCAAAATATAACAAACAAAATTAGGCAAAGCAAAAAAAAAAAAAAGAGAAAGAAAAGAAAATGAAATGACGCGATTGTTATGCGTATGTTAACCTTGTCCTGTGACACCAAGTATTGAAGAAAACTGAAGAGGACCTGATCAAACATAGAATAATCGGCTAATATTTTCCAGATTATCATTACTGTGTTATCATCACTACGCTAGTCTGATATATGTATAAATATGCACCAAAATCTTGCATTTTGTTTAAAGGACACCTATTTACCGGTGTGTGCACACTATCCACACACTTAAATAAACTGCAAGAATATGTGCTCTCAACCCATAACAAATGAATTTTCACCACAAAAGGCACAAATTCCAAAATAGCTGTCAGTTGAAATCTGAAACTGCATGTTATAATGGTGACGATCATATCACATTCCAGGTGAACTGTGCAGTACTTTCGAGGATTTCCATGTATTGGGGCATTACATGTGGCAGGAGGTTGTATAGGATTAACATTTGCCGATATTTGCCTACAAGTAGCACTTGTTTAAAATATAAATTGTTATTGTACAGAAAAAAAGTTCCCATCCCTCCACCGCGATTTGAACTCGGGTCTCCGGCTTGCAGGGCCGGCGCTCCAGCCTACTGCCAACAACAGAACGAAACTACACGCGACGAATCTTTCTCTATGAAAAGCGCCAAGACATGGTCACTGAACTAATATGCCTTTGACCAAGAAATTACCCACAAATAGTATTTACATAGTTTGTAACACTCATATTCATTGTTAACTTCTCTATCTCTGAAATACCAGTATGTTTGCTGATTTATTCTAACGCATGTCCAAGAATGTCGGACAGCGGCTTGTGCGCATGCCCAGTCCACTCTGTTCTTCGCCTCAGTGAACTGATCCGTTTAACACGGACTT
>JAQQZZ010006686.1:0-14880 GCA_030265115.1 Mopalia vespertina
TAACTACCCTAAATGGTAGTTAAGCTGGAGAATAAACTCAATTTGAGATGTCATTTTAACGCATCATTTTAAAAAAAACTCAATTCAGACCCCATTTCTTATGTTTAAGTATGATAAAAATAAATAGTTTGAAGTTAAAAAATGAAAACAATTCAATTTTTAGGACACTAAAAAAACTGAATTTTGTTCAGTAAAAACTCAATATTTGGACGTCTATGAACCCCTGAGTTGATGAAGATATTTGACCAATATGACTTGTAATGTTTCGTGTTTGATTTCTGCTCAGGAGGGTATACTGGGTAGATGCTTGGACGCAGACCATCATGTCATGTGACCTCAATGGACAAAATATAGTGGTTGAGAGGAATATTTCTAGAGCATCTTTGGGTTCTGCATTGTTTGGACTGGTTGTCATTGGTAACAAGGCATATGTCAGTGCCTGGTATGACACAGCTATTCATTCTACACATGTTTCCACCAAAACTGGAATTTCATTAAAAGTGGCATCAGGACTTGGGAAGGACAAGCTGTACAGTTTACTGTCCACGGAAAAGTCAGTACAGCCAAATTGTAAGAGCTAAACATTTGTATTTTTTCTCTTTTTACATTTTGTTTAATTGACTTACTAAAAACTAAAATTGTTTTGAGAAAAGGTTTCCTTCAAGTTCTCAACCGTATTTAAATATTAAAGGAACAGTGTGAAATGGACAGTCCATCATCATATAAGTGAAATGCCCTTGAGTATGACGATTACCTCAAATAAATGAGCAACTGGTTTGGAGTGAGATTCCTGGGCATTTTAGAGGTAAAGGGCAAAAGGAACCTGATGTCTTTTGTGATGCCTTTGAATTGAGTCTTGTGATTGTCCTGTAACATCTTTGTTCATTGCCATTGGCCTCTGGTGGTTCTTTCAAACATACATGTAGGCTGGCACACCTCCATATGAATGAAATAACCTTAAGTACAACGTTTAGATACTACATGTGGATGTGTGCAGAGCTGGAAGTAAATTCCCGGCATTCTTTTTTTTAGAATTGTTTATCTTTTTAAGGGAAACTGACAGTATGGCTTATGATGATAAACAATCTAAGGATTTTTTAAAATCGCATGACTTTAAGAAACTCTACTGCAGTGTGTATCTGTTTCTTGAAGATATAAAACCTGGGATTTAATTCTGATTTATATTAATATCTGACTTTATTGTCATACAAGTGTGAACAATGACAAAGGCTGGTCTTTTTGTCTCGACCAGCTTTAAACTTTATTTTTAAAAAACCCTGAAATCTTGCATCATTTCGACTTTAATAGATTTAGCTTAAGTTTGACAACAAATTAAAATAGCTTGAATCCTGTGCATGTAGTGTGTTACTATAACTAATTATGTTAATCCTGTTTAGTATTTTATAGCCCGCATGGAGGAAACTCGTCCAAACCTGAAGGCAGGTGACCTTGATGAACTTTAACCTGCATGAACTTTGACCTTCACCCGGCATGAACCTTGAACTCTATATGTTGTGACTTGAAGAGTATGTGTCATGTTAATCTGCTGATTCCTACATATGTTTTTATTTTCCTAAAACTTGCATGTTAATGAGCATTAGTTGAGAGAGGTATGTTTTGATGTTGACATATTTTTATTTCTTATGTCATAAATGTTCTGATGTCTTTTATTTTACATATATCTGTTAAAGCCTTGGGGATGTTTTCGCAAAGTATTTGCAAATTTGTGCACTCGCAGTTGCTTTGAAGTTCTGTGTTGACGGCATAGTGTATTCCAGTATTTTTCTCAAACTGAATGCTGTTGTTTCACGTAGAGTGTTCATTGATCTTTTGATTGCTTGCTCTTTTTAATAATGATTTTGTCCATCTATTTTGTTACCAAATCTCTCTTGTAAAGTCATTTCTATACACTGCACCCACATCACAGCGGTAAAAGCTGCACCCCAATAAATATGCCCAAAACACAATTGAATACTGTTGTGTCTCTTATGTCCAGGGTCCTATGTGGCCTAAGGTGGATGTTGCCTGTGCCCATATTAAGCACAACTAATGGCCTGAAAGCCACAAGGCACATGGTTGATTGAAGCCTAATATGTAGACGTAACTTATTTGTCTTATGTGTTTGCACCATGGGTTGCATCCTGTGTTTTTCATTGTTTGTTGTCAGTAACTAATTGTAAGATTGTTTTCCTTTATCACTGAGGAAATTATAAAGTGAGATCATTTATAGTGTCCATTTGGTTATTTATGTTTATCACTTTGGGTTGGCACGACATGATATGTGTGAATTATCCAATAGTATTGACTCCGCATGTGAGTGAAATAACCTTAAGTACGGTGTGAAACCCTAATCAATCAACAAACAAATCCAATAGTGCCACATAAAACCCAAGGCAAACAAACCCCAATTAAAAGTAATGCCAGGATTTGACAGCTGATAAGGAAGAGGTCTTCTCTCATGTGCAATGCTCCGTGGTATATAATTTCAGTTCCAGCTGCCACTGATAACCATGGGCCTGCAGCCATAGCTCACTGGTTAGAGTGTCTGTCTACAGGTCCTCCTTCGATGTACTGCTAACAGGTTCAAGTTCCCTAGTCGACCTCCAGTATATGAGACAGGCACACGAGGTGACTCTGCTGGGTGGTTTTTGTGAGATTTCCTCTAGGTTTTTCACCACATTTCAGTAAGGCAGAGCGAGCAATGGACAATCTGTCATCACATAGGCCTAAGTAAAATGTCATTGAGTGTGACCTTGAGTCCCAATCAAACAAACCAACCCACAAACTCAAAATCTTAGAATCAAGATCACCAATGTTTATGTATATAATAATGTTTGTATTAATCTCACCATTACAGCATACCACCCTTGTGGTGAGGAGCGGGCCACATGTTCACACCTCTGTCTGCCACTAGGGGGCACCACTCATAGGTGTTCATGTCCTACGTTAGGAGGGCTTGCACTCGCCAGGAATGGGCAGACATGTGAAGGTAGGTCTATGTGCAAGATATTTTATCATGGAAAACTAATTTCATAAAATCATTCTGGATGTTAAAACATGTACTGGGATAACTGCACTGTGTTTTTTTTTTTTGCATTATAAGTTAAGAAAATTTAGTCAAAAAAGTAAAAAAAAAAAAAAATATAGAAAAAAAACTTGTAGGCCTACAAGTGTGTAAAGAGATCTAGAGAGAAACACTAAAGTTACGAATTGGATAATTGGATAAAGGCAGAACTTTAATTTGCATTTAAAATTTAAACACAAAGTTACTTTGATCCATTAGTTGTGCAATTCAATGCTGACCTCCTTTAATATACTGCTCACAAGTTTGAAGTCTCCTATAGGCTTTTGGTATAAAACAGTAGTTTTTCGTTAACCGAGCTAGGATGTGGCGTTACAAGGTCACTTTTCATCATTTTTCCCAATGACCTGGAATGCAAAGTCATCATACAATTGAAATACCCCTGGTTTATGTTTGCATTAAAAGTAACTGGAACTTGAATTATATAACCGTTTTTATTATTTAGTAACTTAATTGTCTAAATGCCAATGAAAAATGTCACTTTTTTGTGTAAATTCAGTACCTAAGGAGTTGTTATTTTACACAATGAAGAATAGTGGGGAGGTAGGATTTGTCTCCCTTGAAGGCTCAAGAACTCCAGATGGAACTATCGTAGCTTTCAGTTGTCACCCGACAGCTGTCACTTATGATCCATTACATCAGGTGGGTGGGATTATACCAACAGAAAACAATTGTTCTTATTAATATTCACTAAGTCATTCCATTGCACTTTCAATATTTTTCCCAACGATATGTAAAAAATTAACATGGTCATTGTTAAACATTTTCCCCATTGGGTTCAGCCTATGCTGTTCTTATGAACTGCACTAAGACTTGAAGTTACAGAAGACTTCATTTACTCGACTTATTCAAACTTTTTATGGCAAAACAAACAATAACAAAACACAAATGATTCCAGACTTTTGAAATTATAAAACTTTCCACATATCACTAGATTCTTACTTATGCGTTATGAAACTGCATAATAAAGAAGATTTGTTTAAGTAACGTCTGATTTTGTTTACTGGCAGCTTGTATACTGGAGTGATGAACTGGAGAATGTTATATACAGAGCTAAGCTGGATGGCACCAAGAAGGAGGTGTTCTTAAACAGTTCACAAGAGGTGGGACTGGTGGAAGGTAACTATCAACACATTGTTTTATGACATGTATTCTGTTAATTGTTAATTAATAAGATCCACAGTGGTTGTCGAGTGATAAGGGTTATCATATCACACATATGCACCCTGTGCAGTGCTATGGGGCCTCACAATTTTTAAAACCCCAAGCTCTGATCTGTTTATGATGTCTTTTCTTCGTTTGTTGCCAGTAGTATCTAGTCTGGTTTTCTTTACTAGTGGGCTGGCATGCTGTCATGTGAGTGAAATCACCTAAGTATGGTATTAAACCCTAATTAAACAAACGAACAAAAAATTCAGGTCATTTTATTAACCTTAAGTATTAAGATATTGATACCTCCTAAAGTATTTGTTATGCATGATATTGGGGGTCAGGAATACACTGACGTAGTTTACTTTCAATATGTGTACAACCCTTGCCAAACTTCCTCAGTTTCTATAACCCATGACCTGCATGGAGACAGAAGTTACATAAGAGTCTGAGCAGAACTAATTACCATACTGCCATCTAATTGGTCAATTTGTTTCCTATGAATATGTTGCCTGTCTCATATGTCCCGATTTTTGTCAAACTTGTTTAACAGCTACAACCCATTAAGATTAATGCTATGTTCATGAAATATGTGGTGGAGGATGGAGGAAGCGTCCTGTTGCACTGATTCTCTCAGACCTGGAGGACAACACGAAGCCGCTCTGTTTGTGGTGTGTATGTGTTGTACATGTACCTCATGAATGTCCTGTCTTGTCTTTGTTTGTTACCAATGAGATCAAGAGTGGTTTCCTTCACCCATTGGACTGTCATGCCACCACTGGAGTGAAAAACCCAAATGAAATCACAAACAAACACAATCTGTGGTTTTACAGGTATTTCGAAGTCACTTCTTGGTGAAGCTGTGGGGCAAAATTAAGCCAATCAGTTTTGTTTTTGTTATGTGTCTTGTGTTTATCCTGTCTTGTCATTTATTCTTCCTGCGCAGGGGCAACATCAAGCTGATCTGTTTATGATGTCTTTGTATTTGACCTGTATTGTTGATGGTGGTTTCCTCCTCCCACTTGGCTTGCATGTTATCATATGAGGGAAGTAACAGCAAAGAATCAAGTCGACAATAAATAATTACCATTCTTCAAACTGATACAGACAATACATTATATTACAGGTCTTGCTTTTGATTGGATAAGACAGAGATTGTACTTCACTAACGCTGGCCAATCATTACCAAAGACAGATGGTGCTGTGTACAAGTGGCACAGGATAGAAATGATCTCAGTGGACAAGAAAAAAAGATTAACAGTCGTAACTGATGTGGAAAAACCAAGAGGGCTGGCAATAGATGTCAATCAAGGGTAAATGTGAAACGATATAGAAATTGATAAATTTTTAATAATTGTTTACTGATGTGGAAAAATTTCTTAAAAAATAATTGGTTTCTGCTAAATGTAAATATTATCTTTGTCATGTTTTTGTGATTAAGTACAAAGTTTTGGGTAAACATAACCACATTCTTACGTATTGCAGGTACCTGTATTACACAGACTGGGGTAAAAAGCCGAGAGTTATGTCCACCTGGTTGGATGGTTCCAATCCCAGAATCCTATTGGACGAGGACATAAGTAATCCCAATGGATTAGCAACAAGCCATGGTAACGTGTATGTGGCCGATTCTAACTTCAACAATCGGTCATCGGCTGCCAAGCTTCTTGTCTACGAGTCTGATAATAATAGCTGGAAGACATTTTTAGCTGGGAGTGTTAAGGTATGGCATTTCAAATTGTAACTCCATGTTACTGGTAAAACTACCTTCAAATTTAAAAAATATGTTTCAAAATAAAGTTTCTGTTTAGTTTATTCAATTTGTGTAATTTGACAATAAACTTGATATAAGTAAATGTGACTTAAGTCAACTTGGATCAAAACAAGTTAGTGTTGCATCGCCAACCCTGGAAAATATCTCTTACTTTGTCTCAAAATTCTAAATGATGCTCGTTCTTTTTCTTGGGGTTTTTTTTTTCAAAAGTTCTCTGCAAAAGATTAGGCTTATATCATGTCTGATTATATAGTGCCTGAGTTTACAAGGCAGAAAGGTTTACACATATATCACATCCTGTGTTTTGTTCTGCAAAGTGATCTAAGCTTTATCTGCGTCTTTATTGCCATGACAACAAAATGCCTTCAGAACTGATTGCCGTTTGACTGTTAAACTGTTAGATGTACTGAACAGGTTTTACACTGCCTATAAAGATTAGATATTAAACAGGCTGGTTTTTCCAAGGATCCTCTGGAAGACTCCCAGTTTTCCACTGACTACCAGCAATGTAAAGTTGTCATGATCGCACCAATGAAATGACAGCAAAGAATCCATATGACTGGGCTTCTAGACTTGTGTTTTTTGTGTTTCACAGATACCGATGGGTGTTGCCGTTCTGAATGATCGTCTGTATTACACTGACTGGGGTTCCGACACGACGGATGATAACATAGGCTCCATCTTACTGCATGACCTTCGGTTTGGAACCAGCACTGTGAGAATGTTAACCGGAGATAAACCAACAGGACTTTTCTACTCGCCACGTACTGTAGATCTTGATGGTAAGATTCTCCCAGGACATTTGGGATGTGATACATGTATTGGGAATTGCTGGTGGAAATGGCGCAATCACCCGTTTCTCAATATTTCCAAATTGCACTGCTGATGCTTGGTGGGAGCATTCTGTACTCTGCTGCTCTCCCAGCTATAAACGGTCAATACAAAGTCAATTTGTTAACTTTCTGCACTGGGGTTGAACATTGGATGATCGGTCTCTGAAACATGGAAGTGCTACAAACTATGATAGCCTGACAAACTTGATGATAATCAGACAACACCACTCCCTGTTAATGATCTGTAGAAAATTGTACAAAACTGGTAATTTACCCAGATGGTCAAATAGATAAATTGTGCCCAGTAGCCGGAGCCAATCACTTCTTAGTGTTTTTCTGCTGCAGTTTTACGTTGTATATATTTTTTTCTACAGACTCTGACCCATGTCTGGCATCTGAGTGTTCTGACCTATGTATCCCATTACCAGAGGAGATAAGGAGGACCCTGAAACCAGAAGGGCGTGGCTACCAGTGTGGGTGTGCTGATGGGTATGGGAAAGTTCTGGGGCCAGATTACAAGACTTGCATTTGTAAGTAACCTTTAAATGTATTTTAATTAATTTGGAGTATAAATACACATATTGAAATGATTTGAATATGTGTGTGGTGGTAGACATACCAGATGTTTATTTGCCAGATTCGTGACTGAGTGGTTAGCTTGTCTGCTTACAAATCCCATTTCGATCTACCATCCATAGGTTCAAGTCTATTTGTAGACGATCAGGTTTATCAGTGAGTCACACAGTGTGGCTCCAGCAGGGGTGGTGTTTTAACATTTCCTCTCGGTGTTCCATGGTATTTAAGCATAGAACAGTGTGAAAATGGATGATCCTTGGCTATATAAGTAAAATGGCCTTCAGTAGGATGTTAAACCCCAATCAATCAAACAAACAAATCTTTGCTAGATAAGAAAACCTATCGTACAGCCATGTTCTAATGACACACAGGTATCCCATCTGCCATAGGTGATGCTTGGACCTTCCTCCTATCCTACAGCCATTGTGCTGACAGGTCCATCCTCAGATGTTTTGTTAGTGATGATCTATACTATATGCTGACGTCTTTCAGTCTACAAACAAATTTACCGATGCTAGATGTACATATTCGGTTATCCTCTGGGTACCCTCATCATACGGTGTTGTTGGAGGATGATGGCTGGAGGGATGAATCAAGATTACCGGTAGCCTGGTAAATCACTGATGATGTGGCCTTCACCTTCATGGTGTTATCGAATTATCACTTGGGTTTTTGCAGGGAGCTTGTTTTTTCATTTTCTGTGCATAATCCTCCATATTTAACGCCTGTTTTTTACAGTTCCAGAGAAGTTCATGCTCGTAGCAGATCTGAATACAATTAAGATGTTAAGTTTCCAAGACAACACGAGCCACACCATGAAAACTGTTATCAGTGGAAACCTTGATAGTAACTATGTGGCCTTGACCTTTAACCCTAAAACAGAAACAGCTTACTGGAGTGACCTTTCAAGGTTAGCAAGAGTGTTTTTCTGCATATTGAGATTTTTTAAAAGTTGATTTCAATATATATTAAGACAAGAAAAGATATGAAATGACATTTAAGAGATAAATTTACAGCAAAACGCAAGTCTGTAATTCTATAGTGTAAATGTTATCAACTAGTGTAGCGGTTTGCACAATTTATTTTAAGATTGCATTTATTTTAGTGTTTATTAAATGTCAAAGTGTATGCATATACATGTACAGGTTATTTTGGAAGGTGTACGCTTTTGAAAGTGAGGTCAATACCCCTCTGCTCGGTGGTTATGTGCATTAACCCTTTAGCAGAGGTCTTATTCATATTCTACAATTAACGAAATGATACCATAATTGAATGCAACAATGTTTAAAAAGTAGGTAAGTAGAGTTATATGGTGTAATGAACCTTTATTGTTTTTCTGTCTACAGTAATTCTATTCTATCTGCAAATCTTAAGAATCCCAGTATTGAAGTGTTGCATTCTGGGGAATATGCAGTTGATGGCATCGCCATGGAAACAGAAACTGAGCGATTGTACTGGACAGCTTACAACAATATCAGTGGTGTTATTGTGCGAATGAGTCTGAAGAAAGGGAGGGAATCATTAAAGGAGATTGTGACAGGTTTAGACTCACCGAGGGCCATTGTCATTCATGAACAGAAAAGGTACAGGTGTCTACAGTTTATTCTAATCTCTTGTTTCTCAGATATAGTGAGAAACAATTTAACGCATTTATCACAAATGTGACATTACGGTAGAAATACTGAAAACATGACCCATTTTTGTCATTGAGTACTCGTGTGAAGTACTGTACTTGAAAAATTGTATGGAAGAAATGGAATATATAGCGCATTTTACAAAACAAATTAACCAGGGTCAGTTTTTTTCAGTAATTGCTATTTTGGAAATTATTGAATGCGTTGGGAGAGTCAATTACTGTCGTAAAGTTCACATCATACGGTTCAATCACAACACTTAAGGCTCAAATGGCAATATTCCCACTGATGAGTTTCACAAAGTAAAATAAACTGAAGACTCGAATAATAGATACGCATGGATACATTATCATTCAATAATTTAGTTTCTTTTATGGTTAATTCTTAACAATGGTTTTAATTTAAAATGAAATATTGAATTGCAATCTATCCTTATGTGTCTATTAATGGAGTTATGCATAAGTTAACTCTACTTAGGGCACTTTCAATTTTAATTTATTTGTTGTACGATTATTTGTGGGTACATGTATTTTAGAATTTAAATTTTTTTTTTTTTTTTTTTTTTACTTTAGATGGTTATTCTGGACTGAGTATGGTCTTGGCACGGGACTACCCGTGGTAAAGAGGTCAAAGACGAGTGGTCATCACAAGGTCACACTAATGGATTCTGAATTATTTTGGCCTAATGGTCTAGCTCTTCATCGGGATGTTCTGTTTGTGGCCGATGGCTTTTACAGAAGAATTCATTCTTTGTCTTTGGATGGTGAGTTGCTATACTTGGATGATGCCGGAGTTATTTATGTAGTTCATGTCATCAATTAAGTTCATTAAAAAACAGTTTATATCATTATTCCCACTGATGAGTTTCACAAAGTAGAGTAAACTTACAACTCCAATAAAAGATACACATGGATACATGGTGATATTGACAACGAAATATTGAATCACAATGTATCCATGTGTATCTTTTATTGGAGTTGTAAGTTTACTCTACAGTTTATATAGTTAATAATTTTTTTTCAGTTAGAAATAACTGCTAAAATTTGTATAATGTTAAAACAAAGTAATGAGGAAAGGGAACATATAACTTGCTATGAACAAGACTGGGGAGTACTTTGAAGAAAGGGATGATTCCTTCACTTGAGATTGAGCAACTTTGTAATGCTATTTCACACCTGTTGACTGCTTACACAACAATCAGAACATAAACCCAATCACAGGATGGAAAATATCAGGCAATAAGACAATGCAAATAGAGTAGGTTTCTGTGGCCTGATCGAGAGGAACTAAACTAAAATAGATAACTTTTTAGAGGTGTTTTGCTGTAGTTATGTAAGACAACTGATAGTTTCTTTATTATTTAAAAACAGGATCAAACCAGAAGGAACTAGTTTACATGTCTGGTTCCATGGATCATGTGTTTGGTCTGAGTATCTATGGTAACGCTTTATTCTACACTGATTGGTTCACCAATGGTACATATATGGTTGACATGGTTACCGGGACCCGCGATGCTGTTGCTAAAAACCTATACAGACCCACTGCTATCTACACACACTCCCCACCCCATAGCACAGGTACGTTTATAGAAAAAAAAAGGTTTGCCTGATGTAAAACAGAATGTTAATGCTACAACGTTTTTTCATTTTAAGTACCATTCCAGATGATTCTATCTGCTGTATAATTCAAGAGACTTTTACTGATTTGTGTTTTATTTTTTATTTAATTGGAATCAATAAATTTATTTTCACTGATTTAAACTAATAAAAATTTGAAAAGTCTGCATGGATGGCAACTTTGCTATAAATTGTTATTGTAGAGAAAGAAAGTTTTGTTTTTCCTCCACCGGAATTGCTAGATATTGGATACAGAGTAGTATTTATCTTCTTAGACCACTCTATGAACATTACATGTTTTGTCGTAACCTTGTTTCTCCAGATGCAGCTCACTGTACCACAGGATTACATGACTGCACGTCAGTGTGTGTGCCTCTTCCCATTGGTTATCACTGCACATGCCCAGTAGGTCAGTCGATCTCCAGGATCACATTGCAATGTGAAGAGGGTGAGCATTATGGACTGCATTGTCTGTGTAAAACTTTGAAGTATATTTGGTTCTGGTTAAAACTCTCTCAGTGATGAGTCACTTCTTTGTTTTGTCACTTTTTTGTTCAAATACTCAGTTAATTCATTAATATTATGATATCGGAGTTTTAATATATTAATAAAGTACAAGGTTAATAGTAATCAGCAATTTGGCCAAATATATTCTAAACTCACTACATTTAAGGTTTCTATTGCAATTAAAAATGCACTTGGAGGCATACAAAATATACATAAATAATTTTTTGGGTTTAGCTAAGAGTTACAAATGTGTTGAAAGGTTTTTATAACTAACCCAGTTTGTTTTATTTTAACATTTATTCATGCATGTTTTATCCAATCATTGCTGTTTAGATTTAACAAGGTTATAAGGTCCTAACTTTGTAAAAATGTCAAATATTTATTGAACTGTCAAATACGTGTTAAACTGCGCACAGGTATTAATTGTGTTTCCTTCATAAAATGTAGTCTTGAGTAAATCAATATAATTGTTATTGTTTGTAGAGTTGTAAGAATCTCTTGTATTGTTGTTGACAGTTCTAGAAAAGTGGAAAAAGACAGATAGTTTCCGTTGTGGTGATCAATGTCACAAAGAGGCCAAATGTGCTCAACTAGTGCCAACACTTCATTTCCAGTGCGTGTGTAACCCTGGTTTCTATGGAAACGGAGAGAAATGTACAGGTATGTTTAAATATTTGATGTAGTATTCCATTGGTCAGCAGTAAGAATGCAAATTGCAAACTTATGCATTTGGTTTTTTGTTTGTCTGAGGTATTGCGGTGATTATTGTCACCTGTTCAATTAAACCCATCAACTTAAGCCTCTCAATTTGTTACAGTACTCATATAAGCTTAATGCAATGGATCTTGTGAAAATATAGAAATTAATGTATGGAAGAGCATTAAAGCCTATCTGTTTGTTTATCAGCCTTTATGTCCTTTTCCAACACTTTTGGAACAGAGAATATTACATTAGTCTTGAAAAGGGGTAGATTCTGGGAATCTCTTCTCATCATCAACAGGGTTAGAGTTGACAGGGATCTGGGAATCTACTCTCATCATGAACAGGGTTAGAATTGACAGGGATCTGTGAATCTCCTCTCATCATGAACAGGGTTAGAATTGACAGGGATCTGGGAGTCTAGTCTCATCATGAACAGGGTTAGAATTGACAGGGATCTGGGAATCCACTCTCATCATGAACAGGGCTAGAATTGACAGGGGTCTGGGAATCTACTCTCATCTTAAACAGGGTTAGAATTGACAGGGATCTGGGAATCCACTCTCATCATGAACAGGGTTAGAATTGACAGGGATCTGGGAATCTACTCTCTTCTTAAACAGGGCTAGAATTGCCATAGATTTGGGAGGGACAGATCAACTCTCACAAAAATTAACATGAATTTTGGAAAAACTAACACATGATAATCCATGATTATTTGTGTTGTCAGAGTTTTCAAAGAGTTTAACCTCTATTTATCTAGTATAATGCCTAGTTGGATTTCTGGAATAAGCTCAAGTGAATTTACATCTGGTCTCACCCAGTTTTATGAAATTTTCTTACATGTGTAAAAAAAGTTTATCTGCAAATTGTCGACAGTTATTCTAACAATAAAAAAAATTCTCCTTTTTCCCCCCTTCTTCAGAATGTAAAGTAGACAGCTTTAAATACAGCTTAAGTAACGACACATGTACTCCATGCCCAGCGAGGAAGGGTACTCGAGGTACCACTGGGGCTGTGGACTGCGTCTGTAACAATAAGGATGCTAAAATCACCAATGGAGACTGTATAGGTAAGTGGCGACTGTGGGAAAGATGCTTAGATTTGGTGAAGTTGAATAATACTGTTCTCTCTGATTTACCCTGGCCGTGGCTTAGTGCATAGTGTTTCTGCCTACTTGTACTACTTAGATGTACTGTATGTCTTAGTGAGTCACATGGTGTGGCAAAGAGACAAATACCCTGGAGATCATTCTGATGGAAATGTCTTATTTATACACCTAAAACTATGTGACATGTTAGGGGTAATTGGTGTGAGCTGCCACTTACATTCAAGGTAGTTTCCACAATGTCTTGGTCTGGTGCAACATCATTTGAGTGAATTTACCGGATACAAAAAATGACAACTTGGATTGATTCATTTCATGGGATAAGGCATGTGACTTTGGAACTCTACTTGGCTTGGTCATCATATTTCTCCAAAGTGTAGTTACAAAGTGTTTAAGAAAACCGAAATATATTGTCAACATGAATTGTTCATCATTATTTTAGGTTGTCACCATCAGTAGAAATTCAAATGTAGTCATTTAAAATCTAGTTTTATATGTATTTGATGAATCTAGAAATAAAGTATATAATTGTGTGACATTATTTCCAGAGCCCACATCGTCTCCACTGAGAACGAGTCGCAGAAGGACCACAACACGTCGTCCACTCCTAACACTTCCCAGGCACTTCACAACATCTCAGCCACAGATACACAATGTTGTACCCGTGACACAACGTGTGCTCAATCGAGATAACACAGATTCACCATTCAATAATATACCAGGAGAAGGGGTTGTTGAAGAAGCGGTGTACGGTAATGCTCCAGGTATATAATAAATGATATTAGATTTGAACCAAATCTCTTCCTTTTAATCAAGTAGTTCAGATAATTTATTTAAACAGGATAAAATACATTCCCAGCCATATAAGCTTTTTAACTTTTGCTGTTTTCAAAAGAGTATATTTGCTTTCATTGCACCTGTTAAAATTTGTGAAACTCCCCAACACTGAACTAATGCATGTATACATAAGTATAACAATATGAAGTCTACAAAATGTAGTGTATCAAGTCTACATATATCTCAATTAGTCAATATTCCTGTGCCAGCGTGATAATTTTTTAGAAAATTATATTACAGTTTATAAAAGCATAAAATAAATGTCACTTCATCGAGTCATCTTTTTGTTCGTTGTGAAGGTCGGCCATATTTTGTGAACTGCCCTGCTCAGACCGTAGAGTTAGTGTTACCTACAGGAAGTAACCTGGCCCTCTTGATGATCAGATGGGTTGCTAAGGATCACCTTGGACACCAGATTCCAATAAAAGCTAATTATCCAATCAAAGACGGATATATTCCCCTAAGATGGATGGGTAACCATGTCAAGGGACATCACATTCTCGTGTTTGAAGCTACTGACAATTGGCAGCAATTAACCACCTGCCAGTTTCATGTGGTCGTTAAAGGTAAGCTAAGTGTTCATGTGGTCATTAAAGGTAAGCTTAGTGTTCATGCGGTCGCTAAAATTAGGCTTAGTGTTCATGTGGTCATTAATGGTAAGCTAACTGTTCATGTGGTCGTTAAAGTTAAGCTAAGTGTTCATGTGGTCGTTAAAGTTAAGCTAAGTGTTCATGGGGTCGTTAAAGTTAAGTTAAGTGTTCATGTGGCTATAAAAGGTAAACTAAGTGTTCATGTGGTTGTTAAAGTTAAGCTTAGTGTTCATGTGGTTGTTAAAGTTAAGCTTAGTGTTCATGTGGTCATTAAAGTTAAGCTTAGTGTTCATGTGGTTATTAAAGTTTAGCTAAGTGTCCATGTGGTCGTTAAAGTTAAGCTAAGTGTTCATGTGGTCATTAAAGGTTAGCTAAGTGTTCATGTGGTCATTAAAGTATAGCTAAGTGTTCATGTGGTCATTAAAGTTTAGCTAAGTGTTCATGTGGTCATTAAAGTTTAGCTAAGTGTTCATGT